>CAVMBN010000155.1:0-100434 GCA_963678705.1 Panorpa germanica
GCCATACTAGAGCCATGCATTCAATGGGTTTGCACAAGCGTTATAAATTTATTCTCTATTTAGAGGTTGCAATAAAATCTATATAGTATTTTTTGAAACCTCAATTTAGAGGTTGCAAGAAAATCTATATAGTATTTTTTGAAACCTCAATTTAGAGGTTGCAAGAAAATCTATATAGTATTTTTTGAAACCTCAATTTAGAGGTTGCAAGAAAATCTATATAGTATTTTTTGAAACCTCAATTTAGAGGTTGCAAGAAAATCTATATAGTATTTTTTGAAACCTCAATTTAGAGGTTGCAAGAAAATCTATATAGTATTTTTTGAAACCTCAATTTAGAGGTTGCAAGAAAATCTATATAGTATTTTTTGAAACCTCAATTTAGAGGTTGCAAGAAAATCTATATAGTATTTTTTGAAACCTCAATTTAGAGGTTGCAAGAAAATCTATATAGTATTTTTTGAAACCTCAATTTAGAGGTTGCAAGAAAATCTATATAGTATTTTTTGAAACCTCAATTTAGAGGTTGCAAGAAAATCTATATAGTATTTTTTGAAACCTCAATTTAGAGGTTGCAAGAAAATCTATATAGTATTTTTTGAAACCTCAATTTAGAGGTTGCAAGAAAATCTATATAGTATTTTTTGAAACCTCAATTTAGAGGTTGCAAGAAAATCTATATAGTATTTTTTGAAACCTCAATTTAGAGGTTGCAAGAAAATCTATATAGTATTTTTTGAAACCTCAATTTAGAGGTTGCAAGAAAATCTATATAGTATTTTTTGAAACCTCAATTTAGAGGTTGCAAGAAAATCTATATAGTATTTTTTGAAACCTCAATTTAGAGGTTGCCGACACGCCGATATCTCGAAAACCGGGAGGCCTACCAAAAAATAAATTACATATTTGAAATCAGCGTAAAAAGTTACGTTAATATAGGTCATAAATTTTACATTCAGAGACCATCAACTTTTTGTAAAATTAACAAGAGTATAACCTTTAAAAATTTAACGAAAAAGCAAATATTTTTTTTCGAAATTTAACAATGTTTTTGAACGTAGAATTTCCCGCAGATTTCAAATCTGGAAACCATTTTGAAATATCTCCATTATTTAACTCTTGAAACGCCGTTATCTCGAAAACCGGGAGGCCTACCAAAGAGTAAATTACATATTTGAAATCAGCGTAAAAAGTTACGGTAATATAGGTCATAAATTTTACATTCACGGTAATATACCTTGTTAAAATATCATTTTTTTCGAATAATTTTACGACTACCAAATGTTCTAAAATGTTCTATCAAGCTTCAAGTGTTATTATCTCATGAACCATAAGAGATAGAAGTCTGAAATTTTTATATGAGGTAGTCTAGACTCTCCTTTATAAAATTTATATAATGTTTCTATTAGGAGCCTTAAGGGGGCCACACTAGAGCCATGCATTCTATGGTTTGCACAAGCGTTACATTTATTGACATAGCATGCTTGCAACGTTAATTACAAGCTACAATAAAGACCTAGGATGCTCAAATTTTAATATGAGATAGTCTAGACTCTCCTTTATAAAATTTATATAATGTTTCTATTAGGAGCCTTAAGGGGGCCACACTAGAGCCATGCATTCTATGGTTTGCACAAGCGTTACATTTATTGACATAGCATGTTCTAAAATGTTCTATTAAGCTTCAAGTGTTATTATCTCATGAACCATAAGAGATAGAAGTCTGAAATTTTTATATGAGGTAGTCTAGACTCTCCTTTATAAAATTTATATAATGTTTCTATTAGGAGCCTTGAGGGGGCCACACTAGAGCCATGCATTCTATGGTTTGCACAAGCGTTACATTTATTGACATAGCATGCTTGCAACGTTAATTACAAGCTACAATAAAGACCTAGGATGCTCAAATTTTAATATGAGATAGTCTAGACTCTCCTTTATAAAATTTATATAATGTTTCTATTAGGAGCCTTAAGGGGGCCACACTAGAGCCATGCATTCTATGGTTTGCACAAGCGTTACATTTATTGACATAGCATGTCCTAAAATGTTCTATCAAGCTTCAAGTGTTATTATCTCATGAACCATAAGAGATAGAAGTCTGAAATTTTTATATGAGGTAGTCTAGACTCTCCCTTATAAAATTTATATAATGTTTCTATTAGGAGCCTTAAGGGGGCCACACTAGAGCCATGCATTCTATGGTTTGCACAAGCGTTACATTTATTGACATAGCATGCTTGCAACGTTAATTACAAGCTACAATAAAGACCTAGGATGCTCAAATTTTAATATGAGATAGTCTAGACACTACTTTATAAATTTTATATAATGTTTCTATTAGGAGCTATAAGGGGGCCATACTAGAGCCATGCATTCAATGGGTTTGCACAAGCGTTATAAATTTATTCTCTATTTAGAGGTTGCAATAAAATCTATATAGTATTTTTTGAAACCTCAATTTAGAGGTTGCAAGAAAATCTATATAGTATTTTTTGAAACCTCAATTTAGAGGTTGCAAGAAAATCTATATAGTATTTTTTGAAACCTCAATTTAGAGGTTGCAAGAAAATCTATATAGTATTTTTTGAAACCTCAATTTAGAGGTTGCCGACACGCCGATATCTCGAAAACCGGGAGGCCTACCAAAAAATAAATTACATATTTGAAATCAGCGTAAAAAGTTACGTTAATATAGGTCATAAATTTTACATTCAGAGACCATCAACTTTTTGTAAAATTAACAAGAGTATAACCTTTAAAAATTTAACGAAAAAGCAAATATTTTTTTTCGAAATTTAACAATGTTTTTGAACGTAGAATTTCCCGCAGATTTCAAATCTGGAAACCATTTTGAAATATCTCCATTATTTAACTCTTGAAACGCCGTTATCTCGAAAACCGGGAGGCCTACCAAAGAGTAAATTACATATTTGAAATCAGCGTAAAAAGTTACGGTAATATAGGTCATAAATTTTACATTCACGGTAATATACCTTGTTAAAATATCATTTTTTTCGAATAATTTTACGACTACCAAATGTTCTAAAATGTTCTATCAAGCTTCAAGTGTTATTATCTCATGAACCATAAGAGATAGAAGTCTGAAATTTTTATATGAGGTAGTCTAGACTCTCCTTTATAAAATTTATATAATGTTTCTATTAGGAGCCTTAAGGGGGCCACACTAGAGCCATGCATTCTATGGTTTGCACAAGCGTTACATTTATTGACATAGCATGCTTGCAACGTTAATTACAAGCTACAATAAAGACCTAGGATGCTCAAATTTTAATATGAGATAGTCTAGACTCTCCTTTATAAAATTTATATAATGTTTCTATTAGGAGCCTTAAGGGGGCCACACTAGAGCCATGCATTCTATGGTTTGCACAAGCGTTACATTTATTGACATAGCATGTTCTAAAATGTTCTATTAAGCTTCAAGTGTTATTATCTCATGAACCATAAGAGATAGAAGTCTGAAATTTTTATATGAGGTAGTCTAGACTCTCCTTTATAAAATTTATATAATGTTTCTATTAGGAGCCTTGAGGGGGCCACACTAGAGCCATGCATTCTATGGTTTGCACAAGCGTTACATTTATTGACATAGCATGCTTGCAACGTTAATTACAAGCTACAATAAAGACCTAGGATGCTCAAATTTTAATATGAGATAGTCTAGACTCTCCTTTATAAAATTTATATAATGTTTCTATTAGGAGCCTTAAGGGGGCCACACTAGAGCCATGCATTCTATGGTTTGCACAAGCGTTACATTTATTGACATAGCATGTCCTAAAATGTTCTATCAAGCTTCAAGTGTTATTATCTCATGAACCATAAGAGATAGAAGTCTGAAATTTTTATATGAGGTAGTCTAGACTCTCCCTTATAAAATTTATATAATGTTTCTATTAGGAGCCTTAAGGGGGCCACACTAGAGCCATGCATTCTATGGTTTGCACAAGCGTTACATTTATTGACATAGCATGCTTGCAACGTTAATTACAAGCTACAATAAAGACCTAGGATGCTCAAATTTTAATATGAGATAGTCTAGACACTACTTTATAAATTTTATATAATGTTTCTATTAGGAGCTATAAGGGGGCCATACTAGAGCCATGCATTCAATGGGTTTGCACAAGCGTTATAAATTTATTCTCTATTTAGAGGTTGCAATAAAATCTATATAGTATTTTTTGAAACCTCAATTTAGAGGTTGCAAGAAAATCTATATAGTATTTTTTGAAACCTCAATTTAGAGGTTGCAAGAAAATCTATATAGTATTTTTTGAAACCTCAATTTAGAGGTTGCAAGAAAATCTATATAGTATTTTTTGAAACCTCAATTTAGAGGTTGCAAGAAAATCTATATAGTATTTTTTGAAACCTCAATTTAGAGGTTGCAAGAAAATCTATATAGTATTTTTTGAAACCTCAATTTAGAGGTTGCAAGAAAATCTATATAGTATTTTTTGAAACCTCAATTTAGAGGTTGCAAGAAAATCTATATAGTATTTTTTGAAACCTCAATTTAGAGGTTGCAAGAAAATCTATATAGTATTTTTTGAAACCTCAATTTAGAGGTTGCAAGAAAATCTATATAGTATTTTTTGAAACCTCAATTTAGAGGTTGCAAGAAAATCTATATAGTATTTTTTGAAACCTCAATTTAGAGGTTGCAAGAAAATCTATATAGTATTTTTTGAAACCTCAATTTAGAGGTTGCAAGAAAATCTATATAGTATTTTTTGAAACCTCAATTTAGAGGTTGCAAGAAAATCTATATAGTATTTTTTGAAACCTCAATTTAGAGGTTGCAAGAAAATCTATATAGTATTTTTTGAAACCTCAATTTAGAGGTTGCAAGAAAATCTATATAGTATTTTTTGAAACCTCAATTTAGAGGTTGCAAGAAAATCTATATAGTATTTTTTGAAACCTCAATTTAGAGGTTGCCGACACGCCGATATCTCGAAAACCGGGAGGCCTACCAAAAAATAAATTACATATTTGAAATCAGCGTAAAAAGTTACGTTAATATAGGTCATAAATTTTACATTCAGAGACCATCAACTTTTTGTAAAATTAACAAGAGTATAACCTTTAAAAATTTAACGAAAAAGCAAATATTTTTTTTCGAAATTTAACAATGTTTTTGAACGTAGAATTTCCCGCAGATTTCAAATCTGGAAACCATTTTGAAATATCTCCATTATTTAACTCTTGAAACGCCGTTATCTCGAAAACCGGGAGGCCTACCAAAGAGTAAATTACATATTTGAAATCAGCGTAAAAAGTTACGGTAATATAGGTCATAAATTTTACATTCACGGTAATATACCTTGTTAAAATATCATTTTTTTCGAATAATTTTACGACTACCAAATGTTCTAAAATGTTCTATCAAGCTTCAAGTGTTATTATCTCATGAACCATAAGAGATAGAAGTCTGAAATTTTTATATGAGGTAGTCTAGACTCTCCTTTATAAAATTTATATAATGTTTCTATTAGGAGCCTTAAGGGGGCCACACTAGAGCCATGCATTCTATGGTTTGCACAAGCGTTACATTTATTGACATAGCATGCTTGCAACGTTAATTACAAGCTACAATAAAGACCTAGGATGCTCAAATTTTAATATGAGATAGTCTAGACTCTCCTTTATAAAATTTATATAATGTTTCTATTAGGAGCCTTAAGGGGGCCACACTAGAGCCATGCATTCTATGGTTTGCACAAGCGTTACATTTATTGACATAGCATGTTCTAAAATGTTCTATTAAGCTTCAAGTGTTATTATCTCATGAACCATAAGAGATAGAAGTCTGAAATTTTTATATGAGGTAGTCTAGACTCTCCTTTATAAAATTTATATAATGTTTCTATTAGGAGCCTTGAGGGGGCCACACTAGAGCCATGCATTCTATGGTTTGCACAAGCGTTACATTTATTGACATAGCATGCTTGCAACGTTAATTACAAGCTACAATAAAGACCTAGGATGCTCAAATTTTAATATGAGATAGTCTAGACTCTCCTTTATAAAATTTATATAATGTTTCTATTAGGAGCCTTAAGGGGGCCACACTAGAGCCATGCATTCTATGGTTTGCACAAGCGTTACATTTATTGACATAGCATGTCCTAAAATGTTCTATCAAGCTTCAAGTGTTATTATCTCATGAACCATAAGAGATAGAAGTCTGAAATTTTTATATGAGGTAGTCTAGACTCTCCCTTATAAAATTTATATAATGTTTCTATTAGGAGCCTTAAGGGGGCCACACTAGAGCCATGCATTCTATGGTTTGCACAAGCGTTACATTTATTGACATAGCATGCTTGCAACGTTAATTACAAGCTACAATAAAGACCTAGGATGCTCAAATTTTAATATGAGATAGTCTAGACACTACTTTATAAATTTTATATAATGTTTCTATTAGGAGCTATAAGGGGGCCATACTAGAGCCATGCATTCAATGGGTTTGCACAAGCGTTATAAATTTATTCTCTATTTAGAGGTTGCAATAAAATCTATATAGTATTTTTTGAAACCTCAATTTAGAGGTTGCAAGAAAATCTATATAGTATTTTTTGAAACCTCAATTTAGAGGTTGCAAGAAAATCTATATAGTATTTTTTGAAACCTCAATTTAGAGGTTGCAAGAAAATCTATATAGTATTTTTTGAAACCTCAATTTAGAGGTTGCCGACACGCCGATATCTCGAAAACCGGGAGGCCTACCAAAAAATAAATTACATATTTGAAATCAGCGTAAAAAGTTACGTTAATATAGGTCATAAATTTTACATTCAGAGACCATCAACTTTTTGTAAAATTAACAAGAGTATAACCTTTAAAAATTTAACGAAAAAGCAAATATTTTTTTTCGAAATTTAACAATGTTTTTGAACGTAGAATTTCCCGCAGATTTCAAATCTGGAAACCATTTTGAAATATCTCCATTATTTAACTCTTGAAACGCCGTTATCTCGAAAACCGGGAGGCCTACCAAAGAGTAAATTACATATTTGAAATCAGCGTAAAAAGTTACGGTAATATAGGTCATAAATTTTACATTCACGGTAATATACCTTGTTAAAATATCATTTTTTTCGAATAATTTTACGACTACCAAATGTTCTAAAATGTTCTATCAAGCTTCAAGTGTTATTATCTCATGAACCATAAGAGATAGAAGTCTGAAATTTTTATATGAGGTAGTCTAGACTCTCCTTTATAAAATTTATATAATGTTTCTATTAGGAGCCTTAAGGGGGCCACACTAGAGCCATGCATTCTATGGTTTGCACAAGCGTTACATTTATTGACATAGCATGCTTGCAACGTTAATTACAAGCTACAATAAAGACCTAGGATGCTCAAATTTTAATATGAGATAGTCTAGACTCTCCTTTATAAAATTTATATAATGTTTCTATTAGGAGCCTTAAGGGGGCCACACTAGAGCCATGCATTCTATGGTTTGCACAAGCGTTACATTTATTGACATAGCATGTTCTAAAATGTTCTATTAAGCTTCAAGTGTTATTATCTCATGAACCATAAGAGATAGAAGTCTGAAATTTTTATATGAGGTAGTCTAGACTCTCCTTTATAAAATTTATATAATGTTTCTATTAGGAGCCTTGAGGGGGCCACACTAGAGCCATGCATTCTATGGTTTGCACAAGCGTTACATTTATTGACATAGCATGCTTGCAACGTTAATTACAAGCTACAATAAAGACCTAGGATGCTCAAATTTTAATATGAGATAGTCTAGACTCTCCTTTATAAAATTTATATAATGTTTCTATTAGGAGCCTTAAGGGGGCCACACTAGAGCCATGCATTCTATGGTTTGCACAAGCGTTACATTTATTGACATAGCATGTCCTAAAATGTTCTATCAAGCTTCAAGTGTTATTATCTCATGAACCATAAGAGATAGAAGTCTGAAATTTTTATATGAGGTAGTCTAGACTCTCCCTTATAAAATTTATATAATGTTTCTATTAGGAGCCTTAAGGGGGCCACACTAGAGCCATGCATTCTATGGTTTGCACAAGCGTTACATTTATTGACATAGCATGCTTGCAACGTTAATTACAAGCTACAATAAAGACCTAGGATGCTCAAATTTTAATATGAGATAGTCTAGACACTACTTTATAAATTTTATATAATGTTTCTATTAGGAGCTATAAGGGGGCCATACTAGAGCCATGCATTCAATGGGTTTGCACAAGCGTTATAAATTTATTCTCTATTTAGAGGTTGCAATAAAATCTATATAGTATTTTTTGAAACCTCAATTTAGAGGTTGCAAGAAAATCTATATAGTATTTTTTGAAACCTCAATTTAGAGGTTGCAAGAAAATCTATATAGTATTTTTTGAAACCTCAATTTAGAGGTTGCAAGAAAATCTATATAGTATTTTTTGAAACCTCAATTTAGAGGTTGCCGACACGCCGATATCTCGAAAACCGGGAGGCCTACCAAAAAATAAATTACATATTTGAAATCAGCGTAAAAAGTTACGTTAATATAGGTCATAAATTTTACATTCAGAGACCATCAACTTTTTGTAAAATTAACAAGAGTATAACCTTTAAAAATTTAACGAAAAAGCAAATATTTTTTTTCGAAATTTAACAATGTTTTTGAACGTAGAATTTCCCGCAGATTTCAAATCTGGAAACCATTTTGAAATATCTCCATTATTTAACTCTTGAAACGCCGTTATCTCGAAAACCGGGAGGCCTACCAAAGAGTAAATTACATATTTGAAATCAGCGTAAAAAGTTACGGTAATATAGGTCATAAATTTTACATTCACGGTAATATACCTTGTTAAAATATCATTTTTTTCGAATAATTTTACGACTACCAAATGTTCTAAAATGTTCTATCAAGCTTCAAGTGTTATTATCTCATGAACCATAAGAGATAGAAGTCTGAAATTTTTATATGAGGTAGTCTAGACTCTCCTTTATAAAATTTATATAATGTTTCTATTAGGAGCCTTAAGGGGGCCACACTAGAGCCATGCATTCTATGGTTTGCACAAGCGTTACATTTATTGACATAGCATGCTTGCAACGTTAATTACAAGCTACAATAAAGACCTAGGATGCTCAAATTTTAATATGAGATAGTCTAGACTCTCCTTTATAAAATTTATATAATGTTTCTATTAGGAGCCTTAAGGGGGCCACACTAGAGCCATGCATTCTATGGTTTGCACAAGCGTTACATTTATTGACATAGCATGTTCTAAAATGTTCTATTAAGCTTCAAGTGTTATTATCTCATGAACCATAAGAGATAGAAGTCTGAAATTTTTATATGAGGTAGTCTAGACTCTCCTTTATAAAATTTATATAATGTTTCTATTAGGAGCCTTGAGGGGGCCACACTAGAGCCATGCATTCTATGGTTTGCACAAGCGTTACATTTATTGACATAGCATGCTTGCAACGTTAATTACAAGCTACAATAAAGACCTAGGATGCTCAAATTTTAATATGAGATAGTCTAGACTCTCCTTTATAAAATTTATATAATGTTTCTATTAGGAGCCTTAAGGGGGCCACACTAGAGCCATGCATTCTATGGTTTGCACAAGCGTTACATTTATTGACATAGCATGTCCTAAAATGTTCTATCAAGCTTCAAGTGTTATTATCTCATGAACCATAAGAGATAGAAGTCTGAAATTTTTATATGAGGTAGTCTAGACTCTCCCTTATAAAATTTATATAATGTTTCTATTAGGAGCCTTAAGGGGGCCACACTAGAGCCATGCATTCTATGGTTTGCACAAGCGTTACATTTATTGACATAGCATGCTTGCAACGTTAATTACAAGCTACAATAAAGACCTAGGATGCTCAAATTTTAATATGAGATAGTCTAGACACTACTTTATAAATTTTATATAATGTTTCTATTAGGAGCTATAAGGGGGCCATACTAGAGCCATGCATTCAATGGGTTTGCACAAGCGTTATAAATTTATTCTCTATTTAGAGGTTGCAATAAAATCTATATAGTATTTTTTGAAACCTCAATTTAGAGGTTGCAAGAAAATCTATATAGTATTTTTTGAAACCTCAATTTAGAGGTTGCAAGAAAATCTATATAGTATTTTTTGAAACCTCAATTTAGAGGTTGCAAGAAAATCTATATAGTATTTTTTGAAACCTCAATTTAGAGGTTGCAAGAAAATCTATATAGTATTTTTTGAAACCTCAATTTAGAGGTTGCAAGAAAATCTATATAGTATTTTTTGAAACCTCAATTTAGAGGTTGCAAGAAAATCTATATAGTATTTTTTGAAACCTCAATTTAGAGGTTGCAAGAAAATCTATATAGTATTTTTTGAAACCTCAATTTAGAGGTTGCAAGAAAATCTATATAGTATTTTTTGAAACCTCAATTTAGAGGTTGCAAGAAAATCTATATAGTATTTTTTGAAACCTCAATTTAGAGGTTGCAAGAAAATCTATATAGTATTTTTTGAAACCTCAATTTAGAGGTTGCAAGAAAATCTATATAGTATTTTTTGAAACCTCAATTTAGAGGTTGCAAGAAAATCTATATAGTATTTTTTGAAACCTCAATTTAGAGGTTGCAAGAAAATCTATATAGTATTTTTTGAAACCTCAATTTAGAGGTTGCAAGAAAATCTATATAGTATTTTTTGAAACCTCAATTTAGAGGTTGCAAGAAAATCTATATAGTATTTTTTGAAACCTCAATTTAGAGGTTGCAAGAAAATCTATATAGTATTTTTTGAAACCTCAATTTAGAGGTTGCAAGAAAATCTATATAGTATTTTTTGAAACCTCAATTTAGAGGTTGCAAGAAAATCTATATAGTATTTTTTGAAACCTCAATTTAGAGGTTGCAAGAAAATCTATATAGTATTTTTTGAAACCTCAATTTAGAGGTTGCAAGAAAATCTATATAGTATTTTTTGAAACCTCAATTTAGAGGTTGCAAGAAAATCTATATAGTATTTTTTGAAACCTCAATTTAGAGGTTGCCGACACGCCGATATCTCGAAAACCGGGAGGCCTACCAAAAAATAAATTACATATTTGAAATCAGCGTAAAAAGTTACGTTAATATAGGTCATAAATTTTACATTCAGAGACCATCAACTTTTTGTAAAATTAACAAGAGTATAACCTTTAAAAATTTAACGAAAAAGCAAATATTTTTTTTCGAAATTTAACAATGTTTTTGAACGTAGAATTTCCCGCAGATTTCAAATCTGGAAACCATTTTGAAATATCTCCATTATTTAACTCTTGAAACGCCGTTATCTCGAAAACCGGGAGGCCTACCAAAGAGTAAATTACATATTTGAAATCAGCGTAAAAAGTTACGGTAATATAGGTCATAAATTTTACATTCACGGTAATATACCTTGTTAAAATATCATTTTTTTCGAATAATTTTACGACTACCAAATGTTCTAAAATGTTCTATCAAGCTTCAAGTGTTATTATCTCATGAACCATAAGAGATAGAAGTCTGAAATTTTTATATGAGGTAGTCTAGACTCTCCTTTATAAAATTTATATAATGTTTCTATTAGGAGCCTTAAGGGGGCCACACTAGAGCCATGCATTCTATGGTTTGCACAAGCGTTACATTTATTGACATAGCATGCTTGCAACGTTAATTACAAGCTACAATAAAGACCTAGGATGCTCAAATTTTAATATGAGATAGTCTAGACTCTCCTTTATAAAATTTATATAATGTTTCTATTAGGAGCCTTAAGGGGGCCACACTAGAGCCATGCATTCTATGGTTTGCACAAGCGTTACATTTATTGACATAGCATGTTCTAAAATGTTCTATTAAGCTTCAAGTGTTATTATCTCATGAACCATAAGAGATAGAAGTCTGAAATTTTTATATGAGGTAGTCTAGACTCTCCTTTATAAAATTTATATAATGTTTCTATTAGGAGCCTTGAGGGGGCCACACTAGAGCCATGCATTCTATGGTTTGCACAAGCGTTACATTTATTGACATAGCATGCTTGCAACGTTAATTACAAGCTACAATAAAGACCTAGGATGCTCAAATTTTAATATGAGATAGTCTAGACTCTCCTTTATAAAATTTATATAATGTTTCTATTAGGAGCCTTAAGGGGGCCACACTAGAGCCATGCATTCTATGGTTTGCACAAGCGTTACATTTATTGACATAGCATGTCCTAAAATGTTCTATCAAGCTTCAAGTGTTATTATCTCATGAACCATAAGAGATAGAAGTCTGAAATTTTTATATGAGGTAGTCTAGACTCTCCCTTATAAAATTTATATAATGTTTCTATTAGGAGCCTTAAGGGGGCCACACTAGAGCCATGCATTCTATGGTTTGCACAAGCGTTACATTTATTGACATAGCATGCTTGCAACGTTAATTACAAGCTACAATAAAGACCTAGGATGCTCAAATTTTAATATGAGATAGTCTAGACACTACTTTATAAATTTTATATAATGTTTCTATTAGGAGCTATAAGGGGGCCATACTAGAGCCATGCATTCAATGGGTTTGCACAAGCGTTATAAATTTATTCTCTATTTAGAGGTTGCAATAAAATCTATATAGTATTTTTTGAAACCTCAATTTAGAGGTTGCAAGAAAATCTATATAGTATTTTTTGAAACCTCAATTTAGAGGTTGCAAGAAAATCTATATAGTATTTTTTGAAACCTCAATTTAGAGGTTGCAAGAAAATCTATATAGTATTTTTTGAAACCTCAATTTAGAGGTTGCAAGAAAATCTATATAGTATTTTTTGAAACCTCAATTTAGAGGTTGCAAGAAAATCTATATAGTATTTTTTGAAACCTCAATTTAGAGGTTGCAAGAAAATCTATATAGTATTTTTTGAAACCTCAATTTAGAGGTTGCAAGAAAATCTATATAGTATTTTTTGAAACCTCAATTTAGAGGTTGCAAGAAAATCTATATAGTATTTTTTGAAACCTCAATTTAGAGGTTGCAAGAAAATCTATATAGTATTTTTTGAAACCTCAATTTAGAGGTTGCAAGAAAATCTATATAGTATTTTTTGAAACCTCAATTTAGAGGTTGCAAGAAAATCTATATAGTATTTTTTGAAACCTCAATTTAGAGGTTGCAAGAAAATCTATATAGTATTTTTTGAAACCTCAATTTAGAGGTTGCAAGAAAATCTATATAGTATTTTTTGAAACCTCAATTTAGAGGTTGCAAGAAAATCTATATAGTATTTTTTGAAACCTCAATTTAGAGGTTGCAAGAAAATCTATATAGTATTTTTTGAAACCTCAATTTAGAGGTTGCAAGAAAATCTATATAGTATTTTTTGAAACCTCAATTTAGAGGTTGCCGACACGCCGATATCTCGAAAACCGGGAGGCCTACCAAAAAATAAATTACATATTTGAAATCAGCGTAAAAAGTTACGTTAATATAGGTCATAAATTTTACATTCAGAGACCATCAACTTTTTGTAAAATTAACAAGAGTATAACCTTTAAAAATTTAACGAAAAAGCAAATATTTTTTTTCGAAATTTAACAATGTTTTTGAACGTAGAATTTCCCGCAGATTTCAAATCTGGAAACCATTTTGAAATATCTCCATTATTTAACTCTTGAAACGCCGTTATCTCGAAAACCGGGAGGCCTACCAAAGAGTAAATTACATATTTGAAATCAGCGTAAAAAGTTACGGTAATATAGGTCATAAATTTTACATTCACGGTAATATACCTTGTTAAAATATCATTTTTTTCGAATAATTTTACGACTACCAAATGTTCTAAAATGTTCTATCAAGCTTCAAGTGTTATTATCTCATGAACCATAAGAGATAGAAGTCTGAAATTTTTATATGAGGTAGTCTAGACTCTCCTTTATAAAATTTATATAATGTTTCTATTAGGAGCCTTAAGGGGGCCACACTAGAGCCATGCATTCTATGGTTTGCACAAGCGTTACATTTATTGACATAGCATGCTTGCAACGTTAATTACAAGCTACAATAAAGACCTAGGATGCTCAAATTTTAATATGAGATAGTCTAGACTCTCCTTTATAAAATTTATATAATGTTTCTATTAGGAGCCTTAAGGGGGCCACACTAGAGCCATGCATTCTATGGTTTGCACAAGCGTTACATTTATTGACATAGCATGTTCTAAAATGTTCTATTAAGCTTCAAGTGTTATTATCTCATGAACCATAAGAGATAGAAGTCTGAAATTTTTATATGAGGTAGTCTAGACTCTCCTTTATAAAATTTATATAATGTTTCTATTAGGAGCCTTGAGGGGGCCACACTAGAGCCATGCATTCTATGGTTTGCACAAGCGTTACATTTATTGACATAGCATGCTTGCAACGTTAATTACAAGCTACAATAAAGACCTAGGATGCTCAAATTTTAATATGAGATAGTCTAGACTCTCCTTTATAAAATTTATATAATGTTTCTATTAGGAGCCTTAAGGGGGCCACACTAGAGCCATGCATTCTATGGTTTGCACAAGCGTTACATTTATTGACATAGCATGTCCTAAAATGTTCTATCAAGCTTCAAGTGTTATTATCTCATGAACCATAAGAGATAGAAGTCTGAAATTTTTATATGAGGTAGTCTAGACTCTCCCTTATAAAATTTATATAATGTTTCTATTAGGAGCCTTAAGGGGGCCACACTAGAGCCATGCATTCTATGGTTTGCACAAGCGTTACATTTATTGACATAGCATGCTTGCAACGTTAATTACAAGCTACAATAAAGACCTAGGATGCTCAAATTTTAATATGAGATAGTCTAGACACTACTTTATAAATTTTATATAATGTTTCTATTAGGAGCTATAAGGGGGCCATACTAGAGCCATGCATTCAATGGGTTTGCACAAGCGTTATAAATTTATTCTCTATTTAGAGGTTGCAATAAAATCTATATAGTATTTTTTGAAACCTCAATTTAGAGGTTGCAAGAAAATCTATATAGTATTTTTTGAAACCTCAATTTAGAGGTTGCAAGAAAATCTATATAGTATTTTTTGAAACCTCAATTTAGAGGTTGCAAGAAAATCTATATAGTATTTTTTGAAACCTCAATTTAGAGGTTGCCGACACGCCGATATCTCGAAAACCGGGAGGCCTACCAAAAAATAAATTACATATTTGAAATCAGCGTAAAAAGTTACGTTAATATAGGTCATAAATTTTACATTCAGAGACCATCAACTTTTTGTAAAATTAACAAGAGTATAACCTTTAAAAATTTAACGAAAAAGCAAATATTTTTTTTCGAAATTTAACAATGTTTTTGAACGTAGAATTTCCCGCAGATTTCAAATCTGGAAACCATTTTGAAATATCTCCATTATTTAACTCTTGAAACGCCGTTATCTCGAAAACCGGGAGGCCTACCAAAGAGTAAATTACATATTTGAAATCAGCGTAAAAAGTTACGGTAATATAGGTCATAAATTTTACATTCACGGTAATATACCTTGTTAAAATATCATTTTTTTCGAATAATTTTACGACTACCAAATGTTCTAAAATGTTCTATCAAGCTTCAAGTGTTATTATCTCATGAACCATAAGAGATAGAAGTCTGAAATTTTTATATGAGGTAGTCTAGACTCTCCTTTATAAAATTTATATAATGTTTCTATTAGGAGCCTTAAGGGGGCCACACTAGAGCCATGCATTCTATGGTTTGCACAAGCGTTACATTTATTGACATAGCATGCTTGCAACGTTAATTACAAGCTACAATAAAGACCTAGGATGCTCAAATTTTAATATGAGATAGTCTAGACACTACTTTATAAATTTTATATAATGTTTCTATTAGGAGCTATAAGGGGGCCATACTAGAGCCATGCATTCAATGGGTTTGCACAAGCGTTATAAATTTATTCTCTATTTAGAGGTTGCAATAAAATCTATATAGTATTTTTTGAAACCTCAATTTAGAGGTTGCAAGAAAATCTATATAGTATTTTTTGAAACCTCAATTTAGAGGTTGCAAGAAAATCTATATAGTATTTTTTGAAACCTCAATTTAGAGGTTGCAAGAAAATCTATATAGTATTTTTTGAAACCTCAATTTAGAGGTTGCAAGAAAATCTATATAGTATTTTTTGAAACCTCAATTTAGAGGTTGCAAGAAAATCTATATAGTATTTTTTGAAACCTCAATTTAGAGGTTGCAAGAAAATCTATATAGTATTTTTTGAAACCTCAATTTAGAGGTTGCAAGAAAATCTATATAGTATTTTTTGAAACCTCAATTTAGAGGTTGCAAGAAAATCTATATAGTATTTTTTGAAACCTCAATTTAGAGGTTGCAAGAAAATCTATATAGTATTTTTTGAAACCTCAATTTAGAGGTTGCAAGAAAATCTATATAGTATTTTTTGAAACCTCAATTTAGAGGTTGCAAGAAAATCTATATAGTATTTTTTGAAACCTCAATTTAGAGGTTGCAAGAAAATCTATATAGTATTTTTTGAAACCTCAATTTAGAGGTTGCAAGAAAATCTATATAGTATTTTTTGAAACCTCAATTTAGAGGTTGCAAGAAAATCTATATAGTATTTTTTGAAACCTCAATTTAGAGGTTGCAAGAAAATCTATATAGTATTTTTTGAAACCTCAATTTAGAGGTTGCAAGAAAATCTATATAGTATTTTTTGAAACCTCAATTTAGAGGTTGCAAGAAAATCTATATAGTATTTTTTGAAACCTCAATTTAGAGGTTGCAAGAAAATCTATATAGTATTTTTTGAAACCTCAATTTAGAGGTTGCAAGAAAATCTATATAGTATTTTTTGAAACCTCAATTTAGAGGTTGCAAGAAAATCTATATAGTATTTTTTGAAACCTCAATTTAGAGGTTGCAAGAAAATCTATATAGTATTTTTTGAAACCTCAATTTAGAGGTTGCCGACACGCCGATATCTCGAAAACCGGGAGGCCTACCAAAAAATAAATTACATATTTGAAATCAGCGTAAAAAGTTACGTTAATATAGGTCATAAATTTTACATTCAGAGACCATCAACTTTTTGTAAAATTAACAAGAGTATAACCTTTAAAAATTTAACGAAAAAGCAAATATTTTTTTTCGAAATTTAACAATGTTTTTGAACGTAGAATTTCCCGCAGATTTCAAATCTGGAAACCATTTTGAAATATCTCCATTATTTAACTCTTGAAACGCCGTTATCTCGAAAACCGGGAGGCCTACCAAAGAGTAAATTACATATTTGAAATCAGCGTAAAAAGTTACGGTAATATAGGTCATAAATTTTACATTCACGGTAATATACCTTGTTAAAATATCATTTTTTTCGAATAATTTTACGACTACCAAATGTTCTAAAATGTTCTATCAAGCTTCAAGTGTTATTATCTCATGAACCATAAGAGATAGAAGTCTGAAATTTTTATATGAGGTAGTCTAGACTCTCCTTTATAAAATTTATATAATGTTTCTATTAGGAGCCTTAAGGGGGCCACACTAGAGCCATGCATTCTATGGTTTGCACAAGCGTTACATTTATTGACATAGCATGCTTGCAACGTTAATTACAAGCTACAATAAAGACCTAGGATGCTCAAATTTTAATATGAGATAGTCTAGACTCTCCTTTATAAAATTTATATAATGTTTCTATTAGGAGCCTTAAGGGGGCCACACTAGAGCCATGCATTCTATGGTTTGCACAAGCGTTACATTTATTGACATAGCATGTTCTAAAATGTTCTATTAAGCTTCAAGTGTTATTATCTCATGAACCATAAGAGATAGAAGTCTGAAATTTTTATATGAGGTAGTCTAGACTCTCCTTTATAAAATTTATATAATGTTTCTATTAGGAGCCTTGAGGGGGCCACACTAGAGCCATGCATTCTATGGTTTGCACAAGCGTTACATTTATTGACATAGCATGCTTGCAACGTTAATTACAAGCTACAATAAAGACCTAGGATGCTCAAATTTTAATATGAGATAGTCTAGACTCTCCTTTATAAAATTTATATAATGTTTCTATTAGGAGCCTTAAGGGGGCCACACTAGAGCCATGCATTCTATGGTTTGCACAAGCGTTACATTTATTGACATAGCATGTCCTAAAATGTTCTATCAAGCTTCAAGTGTTATTATCTCATGAACCATAAGAGATAGAAGTCTGAAATTTTTATATGAGGTAGTCTAGACTCTCCCTTATAAAATTTATATAATGTTTCTATTAGGAGCCTTAAGGGGGCCACACTAGAGCCATGCATTCTATGGTTTGCACAAGCGTTACATTTATTGACATAGCATGCTTGCAACGTTAATTACAAGCTACAATAAAGACCTAGGATGCTCAAATTTTAATATGAGATAGTCTAGACACTACTTTATAAATTTTATATAATGTTTCTATTAGGAGCTATAAGGGGGCCATACTAGAGCCATGCATTCAATGGGTTTGCACAAGCGTTATAAATTTATTCTCTATTTAGAGGTTGCAATAAAATCTATATAGTATTTTTTGAAACCTCAATTTAGAGGTTGCAAGAAAATCTATATAGTATTTTTTGAAACCTCAATTTAGAGGTTGCAAGAAAATCTATATAGTATTTTTTGAAACCTCAATTTAGAGGTTGCAAGAAAATCTATATAGTATTTTTTGAAACCTCAATTTAGAGGTTGCCGACACGCCGATATCTCGAAAACCGGGAGGCCTACCAAAAAATAAATTACATATTTGAAATCAGCGTAAAAAGTTACGTTAATATAGGTCATAAATTTTACATTCAGAGACCATCAACTTTTTGTAAAATTAACAAGAGTATAACCTTTAAAAATTTAACGAAAAAGCAAATATTTTTTTTCGAAATTTAACAATGTTTTTGAACGTAGAATTTCCCGCAGATTTCAAATCTGGAAACCATTTTGAAATATCTCCATTATTTAACTCTTGAAACGCCGTTATCTCGAAAACCGGGAGGCCTACCAAAGAGTAAATTACATATTTGAAATCAGCGTAAAAAGTTACGGTAATATAGGTCATAAATTTTACATTCACGGTAATATACCTTGTTAAAATATCATTTTTTTCGAATAATTTTACGACTACCAAATGTTCTAAAATGTTCTATCAAGCTTCAAGTGTTATTATCTCATGAACCATAAGAGATAGAAGTCTGAAATTTTTATATGAGGTAGTCTAGACTCTCCTTTATAAAATTTATATAATGTTTCTATTAGGAGCCTTAAGGGGGCCACACTAGAGCCATGCATTCTATGGTTTGCACAAGCGTTACATTTATTGACATAGCATGCTTGCAACGTTAATTACAAGCTACAATAAAGACCTAGGATGCTCAAATTTTAATATGAGATAGTCTAGACTCTCCTTTATAAAATTTATATAATGTTTCTATTAGGAGCCTTAAGGGGGCCACACTAGAGCCATGCATTCTATGGTTTGCACAAGCGTTACATTTATTGACATAGCATGTTCTAAAATGTTCTATTAAGCTTCAAGTGTTATTATCTCATGAACCATAAGAGATAGAAGTCTGAAATTTTTATATGAGGTAGTCTAGACTCTCCTTTATAAAATTTATATAATGTTTCTATTAGGAGCCTTGAGGGGGCCACACTAGAGCCATGCATTCTATGGTTTGCACAAGCGTTACATTTATTGACATAGCATGCTTGCAACGTTAATTACAAGCTACAATAAAGACCTAGGATGCTCAAATTTTAATATGAGATAGTCTAGACTCTCCTTTATAAAATTTATATAATGTTTCTATTAGGAGCCTTAAGGGGGCCACACTAGAGCCATGCATTCTATGGTTTGCACAAGCGTTACATTTATTGACATAGCATGTCCTAAAATGTTCTATCAAGCTTCAAGTGTTATTATCTCATGAACCATAAGAGATAGAAGTCTGAAATTTTTATATGAGGTAGTCTAGACTCTCCCTTATAAAATTTATATAATGTTTCTATTAGGAGCCTTAAGGGGGCCACACTAGAGCCATGCATTCTATGGTTTGCACAAGCGTTACATTTATTGACATAGCATGCTTGCAACGTTAATTACAAGCTACAATAAAGACCTAGGATGCTCAAATTTTAATATGAGATAGTCTAGACACTACTTTATAAATTTTATATAATGTTTCTATTAGGAGCTATAAGGGGGCCATACTAGAGCCATGCATTCAATGGGTTTGCACAAGCGTTATAAATTTATTCTCTATTTAGAGGTTGCAATAAAATCTATATAGTATTTTTTGAAACCTCAATTTAGAGGTTGCAAGAAAATCTATATAGTATTTTTTGAAACCTCAATTTAGAGGTTGCAAGAAAATCTATATAGTATTTTTTGAAACCTCAATTTAGAGGTTGCAAGAAAATCTATATAGTATTTTTTGAAACCTCAATTTAGAGGTTGCAAGAAAATCTATATAGTATTTTTTGAAACCTCAATTTAGAGGTTGCAAGAAAATCTATATAGTATTTTTTGAAACCTCAATTTAGAGGTTGCAAGAAAATCTATATAGTATTTTTTGAAACCTCAATTTAGAGGTTGCAAGAAAATCTATATAGTATTTTTTGAAACCTCAATTTAGAGGTTGCAAGAAAATCTATATAGTATTTTTTGAAACCTCAATTTAGAGGTTGCAAGAAAATCTATATAGTATTTTTTGAAACCTCAATTTAGAGGTTGCAAGAAAATCTATATAGTATTTTTTGAAACCTCAATTTAGAGGTTGCAAGAAAATCTATATAGTATTTTTTGAAACCTCAATTTAGAGGTTGCAAGAAAATCTATATAGTATTTTTTGAAACCTCAATTTAGAGGTTGCAAGAAAATCTATATAGTATTTTTTGAAACCTCAATTTAGAGGTTGCAAGAAAATCTATATAGTATTTTTTGAAACCTCAATTTAGAGGTTGCAAGAAAATCTATATAGTATTTTTTGAAACCTCAATTTAGAGGTTGCAAGAAAATCTATATAGTATTTTTTGAAACCTCAATTTAGAGGTTGCCGACACGCCGATATCTCGAAAACCGGGAGGCCTACCAAAAAATAAATTACATATTTGAAATCAGCGTAAAAAGTTACGTTAATATAGGTCATAAATTTTACATTCAGAGACCATCAACTTTTTGTAAAATTAACAAGAGTATAACCTTTAAAAATTTAACGAAAAAGCAAATATTTTTTTTCGAAATTTAACAATGTTTTTGAACGTAGAATTTCCCGCAGATTTCAAATCTGGAAACCATTTTGAAATATCTCCATTATTTAACTCTTGAAACGCCGTTATCTCGAAAACCGGGAGGCCTACCAAAGAGTAAATTACATATTTGAAATCAGCGTAAAAAGTTACGGTAATATAGGTCATAAATTTTACATTCACGGTAATATACCTTGTTAAAATATCATTTTTTTCGAATAATTTTACGACTACCAAATGTTCTAAAATGTTCTATCAAGCTTCAAGTGTTATTATCTCATGAACCATAAGAGATAGAAGTCTGAAATTTTTATATGAGGTAGTCTAGACTCTCCTTTATAAAATTTATATAATGTTTCTATTAGGAGCCTTAAGGGGGCCACACTAGAGCCATGCATTCTATGGTTTGCACAAGCGTTACATTTATTGACATAGCATGCTTGCAACGTTAATTACAAGCTACAATAAAGACCTAGGATGCTCAAATTTTAATATGAGATAGTCTAGACTCTCCTTTATAAAATTTATATAATGTTTCTATTAGGAGCCTTAAGGGGGCCACACTAGAGCCATGCATTCTATGGTTTGCACAAGCGTTACATTTATTGACATAGCATGTTCTAAAATGTTCTATTAAGCTTCAAGTGTTATTATCTCATGAACCATAAGAGATAGAAGTCTGAAATTTTTATATGAGGTAGTCTAGACTCTCCTTTATAAAATTTATATAATGTTTCTATTAGGAGCCTTGAGGGGGCCACACTAGAGCCATGCATTCTATGGTTTGCACAAGCGTTACATTTATTGACATAGCATGCTTGCAACGTTAATTACAAGCTACAATAAAGACCTAGGATGCTCAAATTTTAATATGAGATAGTCTAGACTCTCCTTTATAAAATTTATATAATGTTTCTATTAGGAGCCTTAAGGGGGCCACACTAGAGCCATGCATTCTATGGTTTGCACAAGCGTTACATTTATTGACATAGCATGTCCTAAAATGTTCTATCAAGCTTCAAGTGTTATTATCTCATGAACCATAAGAGATAGAAGTCTGAAATTTTTATATGAGGTAGTCTAGACTCTCCCTTATAAAATTTATATAATGTTTCTATTAGGAGCCTTAAGGGGGCCACACTAGAGCCATGCATTCTATGGTTTGCACAAGCGTTACATTTATTGACATAGCATGCTTGCAACGTTAATTACAAGCTACAATAAAGACCTAGGATGCTCAAATTTTAATATGAGATAGTCTAGACACTACTTTATAAATTTTATATAATGTTTCTATTAGGAGCTATAAGGGGGCCATACTAGAGCCATGCATTCAATGGGTTTGCACAAGCGTTATAAATTTATTCTCTATTTAGAGGTTGCAATAAAATCTATATAGTATTTTTTGAAACCTCAATTTAGAGGTTGCAAGAAAATCTATATAGTATTTTTTGAAACCTCAATTTAGAGGTTGCAAGAAAATCTATATAGTATTTTTTGAAACCTCAATTTAGAGGTTGCAAGAAAATCTATATAGTATTTTTTGAAACCTCAATTTAGAGGTTGCCGACACGCCGATATCTCGAAAACCGGGAGGCCTACCAAAAAATAAATTACATATTTGAAATCAGCGTAAAAAGTTACGTTAATATAGGTCATAAATTTTACATTCAGAGACCATCAACTTTTTGTAAAATTAACAAGAGTATAACCTTTAAAAATTTAACGAAAAAGCAAATATTTTTTTTCGAAATTTAACAATGTTTTTGAACGTAGAATTTCCCGCAGATTTCAAATCTGGAAACCATTTTGAAATATCTCCATTATTTAACTCTTGAAACGCCGTTATCTCGAAAACCGGGAGGCCTACCAAAGAGTAAATTACATATTTGAAATCAGCGTAAAAAGTTACGGTAATATAGGTCATAAATTTTACATTCACGGTAATATACCTTGTTAAAATATCATTTTTTTCGAATAATTTTACGACTACCAAATGTTCTAAAATGTTCTATCAAGCTTCAAGTGTTATTATCTCATGAACCATAAGAGATAGAAGTCTGAAATTTTTATATGAGGTAGTCTAGACTCTCCTTTATAAAATTTATATAATGTTTCTATTAGGAGCCTTAAGGGGGCCACACTAGAGCCATGCATTCTATGGTTTGCACAAGCGTTACATTTATTGACATAGCATGCTTGCAACGTTAATTACAAGCTACAATAAAGACCTAGGATGCTCAAATTTTAATATGAGATAGTCTAGACTCTCCTTTATAAAATTTATATAATGTTTCTATTAGGAGCCTTAAGGGGGCCACACTAGAGCCATGCATTCTATGGTTTGCACAAGCGTTACATTTATTGACATAGCATGTTCTAAAATGTTCTATTAAGCTTCAAGTGTTATTATCTCATGAACCATAAGAGATAGAAGTCTGAAATTTTTATATGAGGTAGTCTAGACTCTCCTTTATAAAATTTATATAATGTTTCTATTAGGAGCCTTGAGGGGGCCACACTAGAGCCATGCATTCTATGGTTTGCACAAGCGTTACATTTATTGACATAGCATGCTTGCAACGTTAATTACAAGCTACAATAAAGACCTAGGATGCTCAAATTTTAATATGAGATAGTCTAGACTCTCCTTTATAAAATTTATATAATGTTTCTATTAGGAGCCTTAAGGGGGCCACACTAGAGCCATGCATTCTATGGTTTGCACAAGCGTTACATTTATTGACATAGCATGTCCTAAAATGTTCTATCAAGCTTCAAGTGTTATTATCTCATGAACCATAAGAGATAGAAGTCTGAAATTTTTATATGAGGTAGTCTAGACTCTCCCTTATAAAATTTATATAATGTTTCTATTAGGAGCCTTAAGGGGGCCACACTAGAGCCATGCATTCTATGGTTTGCACAAGCGTTACATTTATTGACATAGCATGCTTGCAACGTTAATTACAAGCTACAATAAAGACCTAGGATGCTCAAATTTTAATATGAGATAGTCTAGACACTACTTTATAAATTTTATATAATGTTTCTATTAGGAGCTATAAGGGGGCCATACTAGAGCCATGCATTCAATGGGTTTGCACAAGCGTTATAAATTTATTCTCTATTTAGAGGTTGCAATAAAATCTATATAGTATTTTTTGAAACCTCAATTTAGAGGTTGCAAGAAAATCTATATAGTATTTTTTGAAACCTCAATTTAGAGGTTGCAAGAAAATCTATATAGTATTTTTTGAAACCTCAATTTAGAGGTTGCAAGAAAATCTATATAGTATTTTTTGAAACCTCAATTTAGAGGTTGCCGACACGCCGATATCTCGAAAACCGGGAGGCCTACCAAAAAATAAATTACATATTTGAAATCAGCGTAAAAAGTTACGTTAATATAGGTCATAAATTTTACATTCAGAGACCATCAACTTTTTGTAAAATTAACAAGAGTATAACCTTTAAAAATTTAACGAAAAAGCAAATATTTTTTTTCGAAATTTAACAATGTTTTTGAACGTAGAATTTCCCGCAGATTTCAAATCTGGAAACCATTTTGAAATATCTCCATTATTTAACTCTTGAAACGCCGTTATCTCGAAAACCGGGAGGCCTACCAAAGAGTAAATTACATATTTGAAATCAGCGTAAAAAGTTACGGTAATATAGGTCATAAATTTTACATTCACGGTAATATACCTTGTTAAAATATCATTTTTTTCGAATAATTTTACGACTACCAAATGTTCTAAAATGTTCTATCAAGCTTCAAGTGTTATTATCTCATGAACCATAAGAGATAGAAGTCTGAAATTTTTATATGAGGTAGTCTAGACTCTCCTTTATAAAATTTATATAATGTTTCTATTAGGAGCCTTAAGGGGGCCACACTAGAGCCATGCATTCTATGGTTTGCACAAGCGTTACATTTATTGACATAGCATGCTTGCAACGTTAATTACAAGCTACAATAAAGACCTAGGATGCTCAAATTTTAATATGAGATAGTCTAGACTCTCCTTTATAAAATTTATATAATGTTTCTATTAGGAGCCTTAAGGGGGCCACACTAGAGCCATGCATTCTATGGTTTGCACAAGCGTTACATTTATTGACATAGCATGTTCTAAAATGTTCTATTAAGCTTCAAGTGTTATTATCTCATGAACCATAAGAGATAGAAGTCTGAAATTTTTATATGAGGTAGTCTAGACTCTCCTTTATAAAATTTATATAATGTTTCTATTAGGAGCCTTGAGGGGGCCACACTAGAGCCATGCATTCTATGGTTTGCACAAGCGTTACATTTATTGACATAGCATGCTTGCAACGTTAATTACAAGCTACAATAAAGACCTAGGATGCTCAAATTTTAATATGAGATAGTCTAGACTCTCCTTTATAAAATTTATATAATGTTTCTATTAGGAGCCTTAAGGGGGCCACACTAGAGCCATGCATTCTATGGTTTGCACAAGCGTTACATTTATTGACATAGCATGTCCTAAAATGTTCTATCAAGCTTCAAGTGTTATTATCTCATGAACCATAAGAGATAGAAGTCTGAAATTTTTATATGAGGTAGTCTAGACTCTCCCTTATAAAATTTATATAATGTTTCTATTAGGAGCCTTAAGGGGGCCACACTAGAGCCATGCATTCTATGGTTTGCACAAGCGTTACATTTATTGACATAGCATGCTTGCAACGTTAATTACAAGCTACAATAAAGACCTAGGATGCTCAAATTTTAATATGAGATAGTCTAGACACTACTTTATAAATTTTATATAATGTTTCTATTAGGAGCTATAAGGGGGCCATACTAGAGCCATGCATTCAATGGGTTTGCACAAGCGTTATAAATTTATTCTCTATTTAGAGGTTGCAATAAAATCTATATAGTATTTTTTGAAACCTCAATTTAGAGGTTGCAAGAAAATCTATATAGTATTTTTTGAAACCTCAATTTAGAGGTTGCAAGAAAATCTATATAGTATTTTTTGAAACCTCAATTTAGAGGTTGCAAGAAAATCTATATAGTATTTTTTGAAACCTCAATTTAGAGGTTGCAAGAAAATCTATATAGTATTTTTTGAAACCTCAATTTAGAGGTTGCAAGAAAATCTATATAGTATTTTTTGAAACCTCAATTTAGAGGTTGCAAGAAAATCTATATAGTATTTTTTGAAACCTCAATTTAGAGGTTGCAAGAAAATCTATATAGTATTTTTTGAAACCTCAATTTAGAGGTTGCAAGAAAATCTATATAGTATTTTTTGAAACCTCAATTTAGAGGTTGCAAGAAAATCTATATAGTATTTTTTGAAACCTCAATTTAGAGGTTGCAAGAAAATCTATATAGTATTTTTTGAAACCTCAATTTAGAGGTTGCAAGAAAATCTATATAGTATTTTTTGAAACCTCAATTTAGAGGTTGCAAGAAAATCTATATAGTATTTTTTGAAACCTCAATTTAGAGGTTGCAAGAAAATCTATATAGTATTTTTTGAAACCTCAATTTAGAGGTTGCAAGAAAATCTATATAGTATTTTTTGAAACCTCAATTTAGAGGTTGCAAGAAAATCTATATAGTATTTTTTGAAACCTCAATTTAGAGGTTGCAAGAAAATCTATATAGTATTTTTTGAAACCTCAATTTAGAGGTTGCCGACACGCCGATATCTCGAAAACCGGGAGGCCTACCAAAAAATAAATTACATATTTGAAATCAGCGTAAAAAGTTACGTTAATATAGGTCATAAATTTTACATTCAGAGACCATCAACTTTTTGTAAAATTAACAAGAGTATAACCTTTAAAAATTTAACGAAAAAGCAAATATTTTTTTTCGAAATTTAACAATGTTTTTGAACGTAGAATTTCCCGCAGATTTCAAATCTGGAAACCATTTTGAAATATCTCCATTATTTAACTCTTGAAACGCCGTTATCTCGAAAACCGGGAGGCCTACCAAAGAGTAAATTACATATTTGAAATCAGCGTAAAAAGTTACGGTAATATAGGTCATAAATTTTACATTCACGGTAATATACCTTGTTAAAATATCATTTTTTTCGAATAATTTTACGACTACCAAATGTTCTAAAATGTTCTATCAAGCTTCAAGTGTTATTATCTCATGAACCATAAGAGATAGAAGTCTGAAATTTTTATATGAGGTAGTCTAGACTCTCCTTTATAAAATTTATATAATGTTTCTATTAGGAGCCTTAAGGGGGCCACACTAGAGCCATGCATTCTATGGTTTGCACAAGCGTTACATTTATTGACATAGCATGCTTGCAACGTTAATTACAAGCTACAATAAAGACCTAGGATGCTCAAATTTTAATATGAGATAGTCTAGACTCTCCTTTATAAAATTTATATAATGTTTCTATTAGGAGCCTTAAGGGGGCCACACTAGAGCCATGCATTCTATGGTTTGCACAAGCGTTACATTTATTGACATAGCATGTTCTAAAATGTTCTATTAAGCTTCAAGTGTTATTATCTCATGAACCATAAGAGATAGAAGTCTGAAATTTTTATATGAGGTAGTCTAGACTCTCCTTTATAAAATTTATATAATGTTTCTATTAGGAGCCTTGAGGGGGCCACACTAGAGCCATGCATTCTATGGTTTGCACAAGCGTTACATTTATTGACATAGCATGCTTGCAACGTTAATTACAAGCTACAATAAAGACCTAGGATGCTCAAATTTTAATATGAGATAGTCTAGACTCTCCTTTATAAAATTTATATAATGTTTCTATTAGGAGCCTTAAGGGGGCCACACTAGAGCCATGCATTCTATGGTTTGCACAAGCGTTACATTTATTGACATAGCATGTCCTAAAATGTTCTATCAAGCTTCAAGTGTTATTATCTCATGAACCATAAGAGATAGAAGTCTGAAATTTTTATATGAGGTAGTCTAGACTCTCCCTTATAAAATTTATATAATGTTTCTATTAGGAGCCTTAAGGGGGCCACACTAGAGCCATGCATTCTATGGTTTGCACAAGCGTTACATTTATTGACATAGCATGCTTGCAACGTTAATTACAAGCTACAATAAAGACCTAGGATGCTCAAATTTTAATATGAGATAGTCTAGACACTACTTTATAAATTTTATATAATGTTTCTATTAGGAGCTATAAGGGGGCCATACTAGAGCCATGCATTCAATGGGTTTGCACAAGCGTTATAAATTTATTCTCTATTTAGAGGTTGCAATAAAATCTATATAGTATTTTTTGAAACCTCAATTTAGAGGTTGCAAGAAAATCTATATAGTATTTTTTGAAACCTCAATTTAGAGGTTGCAAGAAAATCTATATAGTATTTTTTGAAACCTCAATTTAGAGGTTGCAAGAAAATCTATATAGTATTTTTTGAAACCTCAATTTAGAGGTTGCAAGAAAATCTATATAGTATTTTTTGAAACCTCAATTTAGAGGTTGCAAGAAAATCTATATAGTATTTTTTGAAACCTCAATTTAGAGGTTGCAAGAAAATCTATATAGTATTTTTTGAAACCTCAATTTAGAGGTTGCAAGAAAATCTATATAGTATTTTTTGAAACCTCAATTTAGAGGTTGCAAGAAAATCTATATAGTATTTTTTGAAACCTCAATTTAGAGGTTGCAAGAAAATCTATATAGTATTTTTTGAAACCTCAATTTAGAGGTTGCAAGAAAATCTATATAGTATTTTTTGAAACCTCAATTTAGAGGTTGCAAGAAAATCTATATAGTATTTTTTGAAACCTCAATTTAGAGGTTGCAAGAAAATCTATATAGTATTTTTTGAAACCTCAATTTAGAGGTTGCAAGAAAATCTATATAGTATTTTTTGAAACCTCAATTTAGAGGTTGCAAGAAAATCTATATAGTATTTTTTGAAACCTCAATTTAGAGGTTGCAAGAAAATCTATATAGTATTTTTTGAAACCTCAATTTAGAGGTTGCAAGAAAATCTATATAGTATTTTTTGAAACCTCAATTTAGAGGTTGCCGACACGCCGATATCTCGAAAACCGGGAGGCCTACCAAAAAATAAATTACATATTTGAAATCAGCGTAAAAAGTTACGTTAATATAGGTCATAAATTTTACATTCAGAGACCATCAACTTTTTGTAAAATTAACAAGAGTATAACCTTTAAAAATTTAACGAAAAAGCAAATATTTTTTTTCGAAATTTAACAATGTTTTTGAACGTAGAATTTCCCGCAGATTTCAAATCTGGAAACCATTTTGAAATATCTCCATTATTTAACTCTTGAAACGCCGTTATCTCGAAAACCGGGAGGCCTACCAAAGAGTAAATTACATATTTGAAATCAGCGTAAAAAGTTACGGTAATATAGGTCATAAATTTTACATTCACGGTAATATACCTTGTTAAAATATCATTTTTTTCGAATAATTTTACGACTACCAAATGTTCTAAAATGTTCTATCAAGCTTCAAGTGTTATTATCTCATGAACCATAAGAGATAGAAGTCTGAAATTTTTATATGAGGTAGTCTAGACTCTCCTTTATAAAATTTATATAATGTTTCTATTAGGAGCCTTAAGGGGGCCACACTAGAGCCATGCATTCTATGGTTTGCACAAGCGTTACATTTATTGACATAGCATGCTTGCAACGTTAATTACAAGCTACAATAAAGACCTAGGATGCTCAAATTTTAATATGAGATAGTCTAGACTCTCCTTTATAAAATTTATATAATGTTTCTATTAGGAGCCTTAAGGGGGCCACACTAGAGCCATGCATTCTATGGTTTGCACAAGCGTTACATTTATTGACATAGCATGTTCTAAAATGTTCTATTAAGCTTCAAGTGTTATTATCTCATGAACCATAAGAGATAGAAGTCTGAAATTTTTATATGAGGTAGTCTAGACTCTCCTTTATAAAATTTATATAATGTTTCTATTAGGAGCCTTGAGGGGGCCACACTAGAGCCATGCATTCTATGGTTTGCACAAGCGTTACATTTATTGACATAGCATGCTTGCAACGTTAATTACAAGCTACAATAAAGACCTAGGATGCTCAAATTTTAATATGAGATAGTCTAGACTCTCCTTTATAAAATTTATATAATGTTTCTATTAGGAGCCTTAAGGGGGCCACACTAGAGCCATGCATTCTATGGTTTGCACAAGCGTTACATTTATTGACATAGCATGTCCTAAAATGTTCTATCAAGCTTCAAGTGTTATTATCTCATGAACCATAAGAGATAGAAGTCTGAAATTTTTATATGAGGTAGTCTAGACTCTCCCTTATAAAATTTATATAATGTTTCTATTAGGAGCCTTAAGGGGGCCACACTAGAGCCATGCATTCTATGGTTTGCACAAGCGTTACATTTATTGACATAGCATGCTTGCAACGTTAATTACAAGCTACAATAAAGACCTAGGATGCTCAAATTTTAATATGAGATAGTCTAGACACTACTTTATAAATTTTATATAATGTTTCTATTAGGAGCTATAAGGGGGCCATACTAGAGCCATGCATTCAATGGGTTTGCACAAGCGTTATAAATTTATTCTCTATTTAGAGGTTGCAATAAAATCTATATAGTATTTTTTGAAACCTCAATTTAGAGGTTGCAAGAAAATCTATATAGTATTTTTTGAAACCTCAATTTAGAGGTTGCAAGAAAATCTATATAGTATTTTTTGAAACCTCAATTTAGAGGTTGCAAGAAAATCTATATAGTATTTTTTGAAACCTCAATTTAGAGGTTGCAAGAAAATCTATATAGTATTTTTTGAAACCTCAATTTAGAGGTTGCAAGAAAATCTATATAGTATTTTTTGAAACCTCAATTTAGAGGTTGCAAGAAAATCTATATAGTATTTTTTGAAACCTCAATTTAGAGGTTGCAAGAAAATCTATATAGTATTTTTTGAAACCTCAATTTAGAGGTTGCAAGAAAATCTATATAGTATTTTTTGAAACCTCAATTTAGAGGTTGCAAGAAAATCTATATAGTATTTTTTGAAACCTCAATTTAGAGGTTGCAAGAAAATCTATATAGTATTTTTTGAAACCTCAATTTAGAGGTTGCAAGAAAATCTATATAGTATTTTTTGAAACCTCAATTTAGAGGTTGCAAGAAAATCTATATAGTATTTTTTGAAACCTCAATTTAGAGGTTGCAAGAAAATCTATATAGTATTTTTTGAAACCTCAATTTAGAGGTTGCAAGAAAATCTATATAGTATTTTTTGAAACCTCAATTTAGAGGTTGCAAGAAAATCTATATAGTATTTTTTGAAACCTCAATTTAGAGGTTGCAAGAAAATCTATATAGTATTTTTTGAAACCTCAATTTAGAGGTTGCCGACACGCCGATATCTCGAAAACCGGGAGGCCTACCAAAAAATAAATTACATATTTGAAATCAGCGTAAAAAGTTACGTTAATATAGGTCATAAATTTTACATTCAGAGACCATCAACTTTTTGTAAAATTAACAAGAGTATAACCTTTAAAAATTTAACGAAAAAGCAAATATTTTTTTTCGAAATTTAACAATGTTTTTGAACGTAGAATTTCCCGCAGATTTCAAATCTGGAAACCATTTTGAAATATCTCCATTATTTAACTCTTGAAACGCCGTTATCTCGAAAACCGGGAGGCCTACCAAAGAGTAAATTACATATTTGAAATCAGCGTAAAAAGTTACGGTAATATAGGTCATAAATTTTACATTCACGGTAATATACCTTGTTAAAATATCATTTTTTTCGAATAATTTTACGACTACCAAATGTTCTAAAATGTTCTATCAAGCTTCAAGTGTTATTATCTCATGAACCATAAGAGATAGAAGTCTGAAATTTTTATATGAGGTAGTCTAGACTCTCCTTTATAAAATTTATATAATGTTTCTATTAGGAGCCTTAAGGGGGCCACACTAGAGCCATGCATTCTATGGTTTGCACAAGCGTTACATTTATTGACATAGCATGCTTGCAACGTTAATTACAAGCTACAATAAAGACCTAGGATGCTCAAATTTTAATATGAGATAGTCTAGACTCTCCTTTATAAAATTTATATAATGTTTCTATTAGGAGCCTTAAGGGGGCCACACTAGAGCCATGCATTCTATGGTTTGCACAAGCGTTACATTTATTGACATAGCATGTTCTAAAATGTTCTATTAAGCTTCAAGTGTTATTATCTCATGAACCATAAGAGATAGAAGTCTGAAATTTTTATATGAGGTAGTCTAGACTCTCCTTTATAAAATTTATATAATGTTTCTATTAGGAGCCTTGAGGGGGCCACACTAGAGCCATGCATTCTATGGTTTGCACAAGCGTTACATTTATTGACATAGCATGCTTGCAACGTTAATTACAAGCTACAATAAAGACCTAGGATGCTCAAATTTTAATATGAGATAGTCTAGACTCTCCTTTATAAAATTTATATAATGTTTCTATTAGGAGCCTTAAGGGGGCCACACTAGAGCCATGCATTCTATGGTTTGCACAAGCGTTACATTTATTGACATAGCATGTCCTAAAATGTTCTATCAAGCTTCAAGTGTTATTATCTCATGAACCATAAGAGATAGAAGTCTGAAATTTTTATATGAGGTAGTCTAGACTCTCCCTTATAAAATTTATATAATGTTTCTATTAGGAGCCTTAAGGGGGCCACACTAGAGCCATGCATTCTATGGTTTGCACAAGCGTTACATTTATTGACATAGCATGCTTGCAACGTTAATTACAAGCTACAATAAAGACCTAGGATGCTCAAATTTTAATATGAGATAGTCTAGACACTACTTTATAAATTTTATATAATGTTTCTATTAGGAGCTATAAGGGGGCCATACTAGAGCCATGCATTCAATGGGTTTGCACAAGCGTTATAAATTTATTCTCTATTTAGAGGTTGCAATAAAATCTATATAGTATTTTTTGAAACCTCAATTTAGAGGTTGCAAGAAAATCTATATAGTATTTTTTGAAACCTCAATTTAGAGGTTGCAAGAAAATCTATATAGTATTTTTTGAAACCTCAATTTAGAGGTTGCAAGAAAATCTATATAGTATTTTTTGAAACCTCAATTTAGAGGTTGCCGACACGCCGATATCTCGAAAACCGGGAGGCCTACCAAAAAATAAATTACATATTTGAAATCAGCGTAAAAAGTTACGTTAATATAGGTCATAAATTTTACATTCAGAGACCATCAACTTTTTGTAAAATTAACAAGAGTATAACCTTTAAAAATTTAACGAAAAAGCAAATATTTTTTTTCGAAATTTAACAATGTTTTTGAACGTAGAATTTCCCGCAGATTTCAAATCTGGAAACCATTTTGAAATATCTCCATTATTTAACTCTTGAAACGCCGTTATCTCGAAAACCGGGAGGCCTACCAAAGAGTAAATTACATATTTGAAATCAGCGTAAAAAGTTACGGTAATATAGGTCATAAATTTTACATTCACGGTAATATACCTTGTTAAAATATCATTTTTTTCGAATAATTTTACGACTACCAAATGTTCTAAAATGTTCTATCAAGCTTCAAGTGTTATTATCTCATGAACCATAAGAGATAGAAGTCTGAAATTTTTATATGAGGTAGTCTAGACTCTCCTTTATAAAATTTATATAATGTTTCTATTAGGAGCCTTAAGGGGGCCACACTAGAGCCATGCATTCTATGGTTTGCACAAGCGTTACATTTATTGACATAGCATGCTTGCAACGTTAATTACAAGCTACAATAAAGACCTAGGATGCTCAAATTTTAATATGAGATAGTCTAGACTCTCCTTTATAAAATTTATATAATGTTTCTATTAGGAGCCTTAAGGGGGCCACACTAGAGCCATGCATTCTATGGTTTGCACAAGCGTTACATTTATTGACATAGCATGTTCTAAAATGTTCTATTAAGCTTCAAGTGTTATTATCTCATGAACCATAAGAGATAGAAGTCTGAAATTTTTATATGAGGTAGTCTAGACTCTCCTTTATAAAATTTATATAATGTTTCTATTAGGAGCCTTGAGGGGGCCACACTAGAGCCATGCATTCTATGGTTTGCACAAGCGTTACATTTATTGACATAGCATGCTTGCAACGTTAATTACAAGCTACAATAAAGACCTAGGATGCTCAAATTTTAATATGAGATAGTCTAGACACTACTTTATAAATTTTATATAATGTTTCTATTAGGAGCTATAAGGGGGCCATACTAGAGCCATGCATTCAATGGGTTTGCACAAGCGTTATAAATTTATTCTCTATTTAGAGGTTGCAATAAAATCTATATAGTATTTTTTGAAACCTCAATTTAGAGGTTGCAAGAAAATCTATATAGTATTTTTTGAAACCTCAATTTAGAGGTTGCAAGAAAATCTATATAGTATTTTTTGAAACCTCAATTTAGAGGTTGCAAGAAAATCTATATAGTATTTTTTGAAACCTCAATTTAGAGGTTGCCGACACGCCGATATCTCGAAAACCGGGAGGCCTACCAAAAAATAAATTACATATTTGAAATCAGCGTAAAAAGTTACGTTAATATAGGTCATAAATTTTACATTCAGAGACCATCAACTTTTTGTAAAATTAACAAGAGTATAACCTTTAAAAATTTAACGAAAAAGCAAATATTTTTTTTCGAAATTTAACAATGTTTTTGAACGTAGAATTTCCCGCAGATTTCAAATCTGGAAACCATTTTGAAATATCTCCATTATTTAACTCTTGAAACGCCGTTATCTCGAAAACCGGGAGGCCTACCAAAGAGTAAATTACATATTTGAAATCAGCGTAAAAAGTTACGGTAATATAGGTCATAAATTTTACATTCACGGTAATATACCTTGTTAAAATATCATTTTTTTCGAATAATTTTACGACTACCAAATGTTCTAAAATGTTCTATCAAGCTTCAAGTGTTATTATCTCATGAACCATAAGAGATAGAAGTCTGAAATTTTTATATGAGGTAGTCTAGACTCTCCTTTATAAAATTTATATAATGTTTCTATTAGGAGCCTTAAGGGGGCCACACTAGAGCCATGCATTCTATGGTTTGCACAAGCGTTACATTTATTGACATAGCATGCTTGCAACGTTAATTACAAGCTACAATAAAGACCTAGGATGCTCAAATTTTAATATGAGATAGTCTAGACTCTCCTTTATAAAATTTATATAATGTTTCTATTAGGAGCCTTAAGGGGGCCACACTAGAGCCATGCATTCTATGGTTTGCACAAGCGTTACATTTATTGACATAGCATGTTCTAAAATGTTCTATTAAGCTTCAAGTGTTATTATCTCATGAACCATAAGAGATAGAAGTCTGAAATTTTTATATGAGGTAGTCTAGACTCTCCTTTATAAAATTTATATAATGTTTCTATTAGGAGCCTTGAGGGGGCCACACTAGAGCCATGCATTCTATGGTTTGCACAAGCGTTACATTTATTGACATAGCATGCTTGCAACGTTAATTACAAGCTACAATAAAGACCTAGGATGCTCAAATTTTAATATGAGATAGTCTAGACTCTCCTTTATAAAATTTATATAATGTTTCTATTAGGAGCCTTAAGGGGGCCACACTAGAGCCATGCATTCTATGGTTTGCACAAGCGTTACATTTATTGACATAGCATGTCCTAAAATGTTCTATCAAGCTTCAAGTGTTATTATCTCATGAACCATAAGAGATAGAAGTCTGAAATTTTTATATGAGGTAGTCTAGACTCTCCCTTATAAAATTTATATAATGTTTCTATTAGGAGCCTTAAGGGGGCCACACTAGAGCCATGCATTCTATGGTTTGCACAAGCGTTACATTTATTGACATAGCATGCTTGCAACGTTAATTACAAGCTACAATAAAGACCTAGGATGCTCAAATTTTAATATGAGATAGTCTAGACACTACTTTATAAATTTTATATAATGTTTCTATTAGGAGCTATAAGGGGGCCATACTAGAGCCATGCATTCAATGGGTTTGCACAAGCGTTATAAATTTATTCTCTATTTAGAGGTTGCAATAAAATCTATATAGTATTTTTTGAAACCTCAATTTAGAGGTTGCAAGAAAATCTATATAGTATTTTTTGAAACCTCAATTTAGAGGTTGCAAGAAAATCTATATAGTATTTTTTGAAACCTCAATTTAGAGGTTGCAAGAAAATCTATATAGTATTTTTTGAAACCTCAATTTAGAGGTTGCAAGAAAATCTATATAGTATTTTTTGAAACCTCAATTTAGAGGTTGCAAGAAAATCTATATAGTATTTTTTGAAACCTCAATTTAGAGGTTGCAAGAAAATCTATATAGTATTTTTTGAAACCTCAATTTAGAGGTTGCAAGAAAATCTATATAGTATTTTTTGAAACCTCAATTTAGAGGTTGCAAGAAAATCTATATAGTATTTTTTGAAACCTCAATTTAGAGGTTGCAAGAAAATCTATATAGTATTTTTTGAAACCTCAATTTAGAGGTTGCAAGAAAATCTATATAGTATTTTTTGAAACCTCAATTTAGAGGTTGCAAGAAAATCTATATAGTATTTTTTGAAACCTCAATTTAGAGGTTGCAAGAAAATCTATATAGTATTTTTTGAAACCTCAATTTAGAGGTTGCAAGAAAATCTATATAGTATTTTTTGAAACCTCAATTTAGAGGTTGCAAGAAAATCTATATAGTATTTTTTGAAACCTCAATTTAGAGGTTGCAAGAAAATCTATATAGTATTTTTTGAAACCTCAATTTAGAGGTTGCAAGAAAATCTATATAGTATTTTTTGAAACCTCAATTTAGAGGTTGCCGACACGCCGATATCTCGAAAACCGGGAGGCCTACCAAAAAATAAATTACATATTTGAAATCAGCGTAAAAAGTTACGTTAATATAGGTCATAAATTTTACATTCAGAGACCATCAACTTTTTGTAAAATTAACAAGAGTATAACCTTTAAAAATTTAACGAAAAAGCAAATATTTTTTTTCGAAATTTAACAATGTTTTTGAACGTAGAATTTCCCGCAGATTTCAAATCTGGAAACCATTTTGAAATATCTCCATTATTTAACTCTTGAAACGCCGTTATCTCGAAAACCGGGAGGCCTACCAAAGAGTAAATTACATATTTGAAATCAGCGTAAAAAGTTACGGTAATATAGGTCATAAATTTTACATTCACGGTAATATACCTTGTTAAAATATCATTTTTTTCGAATAATTTTACGACTACCAAATGTTCTAAAATGTTCTATCAAGCTTCAAGTGTTATTATCTCATGAACCATAAGAGATAGAAGTCTGAAATTTTTATATGAGGTAGTCTAGACTCTCCTTTATAAAATTTATATAATGTTTCTATTAGGAGCCTTAAGGGGGCCACACTAGAGCCATGCATTCTATGGTTTGCACAAGCGTTACATTTATTGACATAGCATGCTTGCAACGTTAATTACAAGCTACAATAAAGACCTAGGATGCTCAAATTTTAATATGAGATAGTCTAGACTCTCCTTTATAAAATTTATATAATGTTTCTATTAGGAGCCTTAAGGGGGCCACACTAGAGCCATGCATTCTATGGTTTGCACAAGCGTTACATTTATTGACATAGCATGTTCTAAAATGTTCTATTAAGCTTCAAGTGTTATTATCTCATGAACCATAAGAGATAGAAGTCTGAAATTTTTATATGAGGTAGTCTAGACTCTCCTTTATAAAATTTATATAATGTTTCTATTAGGAGCCTTGAGGGGGCCACACTAGAGCCATGCATTCTATGGTTTGCACAAGCGTTACATTTATTGACATAGCATGCTTGCAACGTTAATTACAAGCTACAATAAAGACCTAGGATGCTCAAATTTTAATATGAGATAGTCTAGACTCTCCTTTATAAAATTTATATAATGTTTCTATTAGGAGCCTTAAGGGGGCCACACTAGAGCCATGCATTCTATGGTTTGCACAAGCGTTACATTTATTGACATAGCATGTCCTAAAATGTTCTATCAAGCTTCAAGTGTTATTATCTCATGAACCATAAGAGATAGAAGTCTGAAATTTTTATATGAGGTAGTCTAGACTCTCCCTTATAAAATTTATATAATGTTTCTATTAGGAGCCTTAAGGGGGCCACACTAGAGCCATGCATTCTATGGTTTGCACAAGCGTTACATTTATTGACATAGCATGCTTGCAACGTTAATTACAAGCTACAATAAAGACCTAGGATGCTCAAATTTTAATATGAGATAGTCTAGACACTACTTTATAAATTTTATATAATGTTTCTATTAGGAGCTATAAGGGGGCCATACTAGAGCCATGCATTCAATGGGTTTGCACAAGCGTTATAAATTTATTCTCTATTTAGAGGTTGCAATAAAATCTATATAGTATTTTTTGAAACCTCAATTTAGAGGTTGCAAGAAAATCTATATAGTATTTTTTGAAACCTCAATTTAGAGGTTGCAAGAAAATCTATATAGTATTTTTTGAAACCTCAATTTAGAGGTTGCAAGAAAATCTATATAGTATTTTTTGAAACCTCAATTTAGAGGTTGCAAGAAAATCTATATAGTATTTTTTGAAACCTCAATTTAGAGGTTGCAAGAAAATCTATATAGTATTTTTTGAAACCTCAATTTAGAGGTTGCAAGAAAATCTATATAGTATTTTTTGAAACCTCAATTTAGAGGTTGCAAGAAAATCTATATAGTATTTTTTGAAACCTCAATTTAGAGGTTGCAAGAAAATCTATATAGTATTTTTTGAAACCTCAATTTAGAGGTTGCAAGAAAATCTATATAGTATTTTTTGAAACCTCAATTTAGAGGTTGCAAGAAAATCTATATAGTATTTTTTGAAACCTCAATTTAGAGGTTGCAAGAAAATCTATATAGTATTTTTTGAAACCTCAATTTAGAGGTTGCAAGAAAATCTATATAGTATTTTTTGAAACCTCAATTTAGAGGTTGCAAGAAAATCTATATAGTATTTTTTGAAACCTCAATTTAGAGGTTGCAAGAAAATCTATATAGTATTTTTTGAAACCTCAATTTAGAGGTTGCAAGAAAATCTATATAGTATTTTTTGAAACCTCAATTTAGAGGTTGCAAGAAAATCTATATAGTATTTTTTGAAACCTCAATTTAGAGGTTGCCGACACGCCGATATCTCGAAAACCGGGAGGCCTACCAAAAAATAAATTACATATTTGAAATCAGCGTAAAAAGTTACGTTAATATAGGTCATAAATTTTACATTCAGAGACCATCAACTTTTTGTAAAATTAACAAGAGTATAACCTTTAAAAATTTAACGAAAAAGCAAATATTTTTTTTCGAAATTTAACAATGTTTTTGAACGTAGAATTTCCCGCAGATTTCAAATCTGGAAACCATTTTGAAATATCTCCATTATTTAACTCTTGAAACGCCGTTATCTCGAAAACCGGGAGGCCTACCAAAGAGTAAATTACATATTTGAAATCAGCGTAAAAAGTTACGGTAATATAGGTCATAAATTTTACATTCACGGTAATATACCTTGTTAAAATATCATTTTTTTCGAATAATTTTACGACTACCAAATGTTCTAAAATGTTCTATCAAGCTTCAAGTGTTATTATCTCATGAACCATAAGAGATAGAAGTCTGAAATTTTTATATGAGGTAGTCTAGACTCTCCTTTATAAAATTTATATAATGTTTCTATTAGGAGCCTTAAGGGGGCCACACTAGAGCCATGCATTCTATGGTTTGCACAAGCGTTACATTTATTGACATAGCATGCTTGCAACGTTAATTACAAGCTACAATAAAGACCTAGGATGCTCAAATTTTAATATGAGATAGTCTAGACTCTCCTTTATAAAATTTATATAATGTTTCTATTAGGAGCCTTAAGGGGGCCACACTAGAGCCATGCATTCTATGGTTTGCACAAGCGTTACATTTATTGACATAGCATGTTCTAAAATGTTCTATTAAGCTTCAAGTGTTATTATCTCATGAACCATAAGAGATAGAAGTCTGAAATTTTTATATGAGGTAGTCTAGACTCTCCTTTATAAAATTTATATAATGTTTCTATTAGGAGCCTTGAGGGGGCCACACTAGAGCCATGCATTCTATGGTTTGCACAAGCGTTACATTTATTGACATAGCATGCTTGCAACGTTAATTACAAGCTACAATAAAGACCTAGGATGCTCAAATTTTAATATGAGATAGTCTAGACTCTCCTTTATAAAATTTATATAATGTTTCTATTAGGAGCCTTAAGGGGGCCACACTAGAGCCATGCATTCTATGGTTTGCACAAGCGTTACATTTATTGACATAGCATGTCCTAAAATGTTCTATCAAGCTTCAAGTGTTATTATCTCATGAACCATAAGAGATAGAAGTCTGAAATTTTTATATGAGGTAGTCTAGACTCTCCCTTATAAAATTTATATAATGTTTCTATTAGGAGCCTTAAGGGGGCCACACTAGAGCCATGCATTCTATGGTTTGCACAAGCGTTACATTTATTGACATAGCATGCTTGCAACGTTAATTACAAGCTACAATAAAGACCTAGGATGCTCAAATTTTAATATGAGATAGTCTAGACACTACTTTATAAATTTTATATAATGTTTCTATTAGGAGCTATAAGGGGGCCATACTAGAGCCATGCATTCAATGGGTTTGCACAAGCGTTATAAATTTATTCTCTATTTAGAGGTTGCAATAAAATCTATATAGTATTTTTTGAAACCTCAATTTAGAGGTTGCAAGAAAATCTATATAGTATTTTTTGAAACCTCAATTTAGAGGTTGCAAGAAAATCTATATAGTATTTTTTGAAACCTCAATTTAGAGGTTGCAAGAAAATCTATATAGTATTTTTTGAAACCTCAATTTAGAGGTTGCAAGAAAATCTATATAGTATTTTTTGAAACCTCAATTTAGAGGTTGCAAGAAAATCTATATAGTATTTTTTGAAACCTCAATTTAGAGGTTGCAAGAAAATCTATATAGTATTTTTTGAAACCTCAATTTAGAGGTTGCAAGAAAATCTATATAGTATTTTTTGAAACCTCAATTTAGAGGTTGCAAGAAAATCTATATAGTATTTTTTGAAACCTCAATTTAGAGGTTGCAAGAAAATCTATATAGTATTTTTTGAAACCTCAATTTAGAGGTTGCAAGAAAATCTATATAGTATTTTTTGAAACCTCAATTTAGAGGTTGCAAGAAAATCTATATAGTATTTTTTGAAACCTCAATTTAGAGGTTGCAAGAAAATCTATATAGTATTTTTTGAAACCTCAATTTAGAGGTTGCAAGAAAATCTATATAGTATTTTTTGAAACCTCAATTTAGAGGTTGCAAGAAAATCTATATAGTATTTTTTGAAACCTCAATTTAGAGGTTGCAAGAAAATCTATATAGTATTTTTTGAAACCTCAATTTAGAGGTTGCAAGAAAATCTATATAGTATTTTTTGAAACCTCAATTTAGAGGTTGCCGACACGCCGATATCTCGAAAACCGGGAGGCCTACCAAAAAATAAATTACATATTTGAAATCAGCGTAAAAAGTTACGTTAATATAGGTCATAAATTTTACATTCAGAGACCATCAACTTTTTGTAAAATTAACAAGAGTATAACCTTTAAAAATTTAACGAAAAAGCAAATATTTTTTTTCGAAATTTAACAATGTTTTTGAACGTAGAATTTCCCGCAGATTTCAAATCTGGAAACCATTTTGAAATATCTCCATTATTTAACTCTTGAAACGCCGTTATCTCGAAAACCGGGAGGCCTACCAAAGAGTAAATTACATATTTGAAATCAGCGTAAAAAGTTACGGTAATATAGGTCATAAATTTTACATTCACGGTAATATACCTTGTTAAAATATCATTTTTTTCGAATAATTTTACGACTACCAAATGTTCTAAAATGTTCTATCAAGCTTCAAGTGTTATTATCTCATGAACCATAAGAGATAGAAGTCTGAAATTTTTATATGAGGTAGTCTAGACTCTCCTTTATAAAATTTATATAATGTTTCTATTAGGAGCCTTAAGGGGGCCACACTAGAGCCATGCATTCTATGGTTTGCACAAGCGTTACATTTATTGACATAGCATGCTTGCAACGTTAATTACAAGCTACAATAAAGACCTAGGATGCTCAAATTTTAATATGAGATAGTCTAGACTCTCCTTTATAAAATTTATATAATGTTTCTATTAGGAGCCTTAAGGGGGCCACACTAGAGCCATGCATTCTATGGTTTGCACAAGCGTTACATTTATTGACATAGCATGTTCTAAAATGTTCTATTAAGCTTCAAGTGTTATTATCTCATGAACCATAAGAGATAGAAGTCTGAAATTTTTATATGAGGTAGTCTAGACTCTCCTTTATAAAATTTATATAATGTTTCTATTAGGAGCCTTGAGGGGGCCACACTAGAGCCATGCATTCTATGGTTTGCACAAGCGTTACATTTATTGACATAGCATGCTTGCAACGTTAATTACAAGCTACAATAAAGACCTAGGATGCTCAAATTTTAATATGAGATAGTCTAGACTCTCCTTTATAAAATTTATATAATGTTTCTATTAGGAGCCTTAAGGGGGCCACACTAGAGCCATGCATTCTATGGTTTGCACAAGCGTTACATTTATTGACATAGCATGTCCTAAAATGTTCTATCAAGCTTCAAGTGTTATTATCTCATGAACCATAAGAGATAGAAGTCTGAAATTTTTATATGAGGTAGTCTAGACTCTCCCTTATAAAATTTATATAATGTTTCTATTAGGAGCCTTAAGGGGGCCACACTAGAGCCATGCATTCTATGGTTTGCACAAGCGTTACATTTATTGACATAGCATGCTTGCAACGTTAATTACAAGCTACAATAAAGACCTAGGATGCTCAAATTTTAATATGAGATAGTCTAGACACTACTTTATAAATTTTATATAATGTTTCTATTAGGAGCTATAAGGGGGCCATACTAGAGCCATGCATTCAATGGGTTTGCACAAGCGTTATAAATTTATTCTCTATTTAGAGGTTGCAATAAAATCTATATAGTATTTTTTGAAACCTCAATTTAGAGGTTGCAAGAAAATCTATATAGTATTTTTTGAAACCTCAATTTAGAGGTTGCAAGAAAATCTATATAGTATTTTTTGAAACCTCAATTTAGAGGTTGCAAGAAAATCTATATAGTATTTTTTGAAACCTCAATTTAGAGGTTGCAAGAAAATCTATATAGTATTTTTTGAAACCTCAATTTAGAGGTTGCAAGAAAATCTATATAGTATTTTTTGAAACCTCAATTTAGAGGTTGCAAGAAAATCTATATAGTATTTTTTGAAACCTCAATTTAGAGGTTGCAAGAAAATCTATATAGTATTTTTTGAAACCTCAATTTAGAGGTTGCAAGAAAATCTATATAGTATTTTTTGAAACCTCAATTTAGAGGTTGCAAGAAAATCTATATAGTATTTTTTGAAACCTCAATTTAGAGGTTGCAAGAAAATCTATATAGTATTTTTTGAAACCTCAATTTAGAGGTTGCAAGAAAATCTATATAGTATTTTTTGAAACCTCAATTTAGAGGTTGCAAGAAAATCTATATAGTATTTTTTGAAACCTCAATTTAGAGGTTGCCGACACGCCGATATCTCGAAAACCGGGAGGCCTACCAAAAAATAAATTACATATTTGAAATCAGCGTAAAAAGTTACGTTAATATAGGTCATAAATTTTACATTCAGAGACCATCAACTTTTTGTAAAATTAACAAGAGTATAACCTTTAAAAATTTAACGAAAAAGCAAATATTTTTTTTCGAAATTTAACAATGTTTTTGAACGTAGAATTTCCCGCAGATTTCAAATCTGGAAACCATTTTGAAATATCTCCATTATTTAACTCTTGAAACGCCGTTATCTCGAAAACCGGGAGGCCTACCAAAGAGTAAATTACATATTTGAAATCAGCGTAAAAAGTTACGGTAATATAGGTCATAAATTTTACATTCACGGTAATATACCTTGTTAAAATATCATTTTTTTCGAATAATTTTACGACTACCAAATGTTCTAAAATGTTCTATCAAGCTTCAAGTGTTATTATCTCATGAACCATAAGAGATAGAAGTCTGAAATTTTTATATGAGGTAGTCTAGACTCTCCTTTATAAAATTTATATAATGTTTCTATTAGGAGCCTTAAGGGGGCCACACTAGAGCCATGCATTCTATGGTTTGCACAAGCGTTACATTTATTGACATAGCATGCTTGCAACGTTAATTACAAGCTACAATAAAGACCTAGGATGCTCAAATTTTAATATGAGATAGTCTAGACTCTCCTTTATAAAATTTATATAATGTTTCTATTAGGAGCCTTAAGGGGGCCACACTAGAGCCATGCATTCTATGGTTTGCACAAGCGTTACATTTATTGACATAGCATGTTCTAAAATGTTCTATTAAGCTTCAAGTGTTATTATCTCATGAACCATAAGAGATAGAAGTCTGAAATTTTTATATGAGGTAGTCTAGACTCTCCTTTATAAAATTTATATAATGTTTCTATTAGGAGCCTTGAGGGGGCCACACTAGAGCCATGCATTCTATGGTTTGCACAAGCGTTACATTTATTGACATAGCATGCTTGCAACGTTAATTACAAGCTACAATAAAGACCTAGGATGCTCAAATTTTAATATGAGATAGTCTAGACTCTCCTTTATAAAATTTATATAATGTTTCTATTAGGAGCCTTAAGGGGGCCACACTAGAGCCATGCATTCTATGGTTTGCACAAGCGTTACATTTATTGACATAGCATGTCCTAAAATGTTCTATCAAGCTTCAAGTGTTATTATCTCATGAACCATAAGAGATAGAAGTCTGAAATTTTTATATGAGGTAGTCTAGACTCTCCCTTATAAAATTTATATAATGTTTCTATTAGGAGCCTTAAGGGGGCCACACTAGAGCCATGCATTCTATGGTTTGCACAAGCGTTACATTTATTGACATAGCATGCTTGCAACGTTAATTACAAGCTACAATAAAGACCTAGGATGCTCAAATTTTAATATGAGATAGTCTAGACACTACTTTATAAATTTTATATAATGTTTCTATTAGGAGCTATAAGGGGGCCATACTAGAGCCATGCATTCAATGGGTTTGCACAAGCGTTATAAATTTATTCTCTATTTAGAGGTTGCAATAAAATCTATATAGTATTTTTTGAAACCTCAATTTAGAGGTTGCAAGAAAATCTATATAGTATTTTTTGAAACCTCAATTTAGAGGTTGCAAGAAAATCTATATAGTATTTTTTGAAACCTCAATTTAGAGGTTGCAAGAAAATCTATATAGTATTTTTTGAAACCTCAATTTAGAGGTTGCAAGAAAATCTATATAGTATTTTTTGAAACCTCAATTTAGAGGTTGCAAGAAAATCTATATAGTATTTTTTGAAACCTCAATTTAGAGGTTGCAAGAAAATCTATATAGTATTTTTTGAAACCTCAATTTAGAGGTTGCAAGAAAATCTATATAGTATTTTTTGAAACCTCAATTTAGAGGTTGCAAGAAAATCTATATAGTATTTTTTGAAACCTCAATTTAGAGGTTGCAAGAAAATCTATATAGTATTTTTTGAAACCTCAATTTAGAGGTTGCAAGAAAATCTATATAGTATTTTTTGAAACCTCAATTTAGAGGTTGCAAGAAAATCTATATAGTATTTTTTGAAACCTCAATTTAGAGGTTGCAAGAAAATCTATATAGTATTTTTTGAAACCTCAATTTAGAGGTTGCAAGAAAATCTATATAGTATTTTTTGAAACCTCAATTTAGAGGTTGCAAGAAAATCTATATAGTATTTTTTGAAACCTCAATTTAGAGGTTGCCGACACGCCGATATCTCGAAAACCGGGAGGCCTACCAAAAAATAAATTACATATTTGAAATCAGCGTAAAAAGTTACGTTAATATAGGTCATAAATTTTACATTCAGAGACCATCAACTTTTTGTAAAATTAACAAGAGTATAACCTTTAAAAATTTAACGAAAAAGCAAATATTTTTTTTCGAAATTTAACAATGTTTTTGAACGTAGAATTTCCCGCAGATTTCAAATCTGGAAACCATTTTGAAATATCTCCATTATTTAACTCTTGAAACGCCGTTATCTCGAAAACCGGGAGGCCTACCAAAGAGTAAATTACATATTTGAAATCAGCGTAAAAAGTTACGGTAATATAGGTCATAAATTTTACATTCACGGTAATATACCTTGTTAAAATATCATTTTTTTCGAATAATTTTACGACTACCAAATGTTCTAAAATGTTCTATCAAGCTTCAAGTGTTATTATCTCATGAACCATAAGAGATAGAAGTCTGAAATTTTTATATGAGGTAGTCTAGACTCTCCTTTATAAAATTTATATAATGTTTCTATTAGGAGCCTTAAGGGGGCCACACTAGAGCCATGCATTCTATGGTTTGCACAAGCGTTACATTTATTGACATAGCATGCTTGCAACGTTAATTACAAGCTACAATAAAGACCTAGGATGCTCAAATTTTAATATGAGATAGTCTAGACTCTCCTTTATAAAATTTATATAATGTTTCTATTAGGAGCCTTAAGGGGGCCACACTAGAGCCATGCATTCTATGGTTTGCACAAGCGTTACATTTATTGACATAGCATGTTCTAAAATGTTCTATTAAGCTTCAAGTGTTATTATCTCATGAACCATAAGAGATAGAAGTCTGAAATTTTTATATGAGGTAGTCTAGACTCTCCTTTATAAAATTTATATAATGTTTCTATTAGGAGCCTTGAGGGGGCCACACTAGAGCCATGCATTCTATGGTTTGCACAAGCGTTACATTTATTGACATAGCATGCTTGCAACGTTAATTACAAGCTACAATAAAGACCTAGGATGCTCAAATTTTAATATGAGATAGTCTAGACTCTCCTTTATAAAATTTATATAATGTTTCTATTAGGAGCCTTAAGGGGGCCACACTAGAGCCATGCATTCTATGGTTTGCACAAGCGTTACATTTATTGACATAGCATGTCCTAAAATGTTCTATCAAGCTTCAAGTGTTATTATCTCATGAACCATAAGAGATAGAAGTCTGAAATTTTTATATGAGGTAGTCTAGACTCTCCCTTATAAAATTTATATAATGTTTCTATTAGGAGCCTTAAGGGGGCCACACTAGAGCCATGCATTCTATGGTTTGCACAAGCGTTACATTTATTGACATAGCATGCTTGCAACGTTAATTACAAGCTACAATAAAGACCTAGGATGCTCAAATTTTAATATGAGATAGTCTAGACACTACTTTATAAATTTTATATAATGTTTCTATTAGGAGCTATAAGGGGGCCATACTAGAGCCATGCATTCAATGGGTTTGCACAAGCGTTATAAATTTATTCTCTATTTAGAGGTTGCAATAAAATCTATATAGTATTTTTTGAAACCTCAATTTAGAGGTTGCAAGAAAATCTATATAGTATTTTTTGAAACCTCAATTTAGAGGTTGCAAGAAAATCTATATAGTATTTTTTGAAACCTCAATTTAGAGGTTGCAAGAAAATCTATATAGTATTTTTTGAAACCTCAATTTAGAGGTTGCAAGAAAATCTATATAGTATTTTTTGAAACCTCAATTTAGAGGTTGCAAGAAAATCTATATAGTATTTTTTGAAACCTCAATTTAGAGGTTGCAAGAAAATCTATATAGTATTTTTTGAAACCTCAATTTAGAGGTTGCAAGAAAATCTATATAGTATTTTTTGAAACCTCAATTTAGAGGTTGCAAGAAAATCTATATAGTATTTTTTGAAACCTCAATTTAGAGGTTGCAAGAAAATCTATATAGTATTTTTTGAAACCTCAATTTAGAGGTTGCAAGAAAATCTATATAGTATTTTTTGAAACCTCAATTTAGAGGTTGCAAGAAAATCTATATAGTATTTTTTGAAACCTCAATTTAGAGGTTGCAAGAAAATCTATATAGTATTTTTTGAAACCTCAATTTAGAGGTTGCAAGAAAATCTATATAGTATTTTTTGAAACCTCAATTTAGAGGTTGCAAGAAAATCTATATAGTATTTTTTGAAACCTCAATTTAGAGGTTGCAAGAAAATCTATATAGTATTTTTTGAAACCTCAATTTAGAGGTTGCAAGAAAATCTATATAGTATTTTTTGAAACCTCAATTTAGAGGTTGCCGACACGCCGATATCTCGAAAACCGGGAGGCCTACCAAAAAATAAATTACATATTTGAAATCAGCGTAAAAAGTTACGTTAATATAGGTCATAAATTTTACATTCAGAGACCATCAACTTTTTGTAAAATTAACAAGAGTATAACCTTTAAAAATTTAACGAAAAAGCAAATATTTTTTTTCGAAATTTAACAATGTTTTTGAACGTAGAATTTCCCGCAGATTTCAAATCTGGAAACCATTTTGAAATATCTCCATTATTTAACTCTTGAAACGCCGTTATCTCGAAAACCGGGAGGCCTACCAAAGAGTAAATTACATATTTGAAATCAGCGTAAAAAGTTACGGTAATATAGGTCATAAATTTTACATTCACGGTAATATACCTTGTTAAAATATCATTTTTTTCGAATAATTTTACGACTACCAAATGTTCTAAAATGTTCTATCAAGCTTCAAGTGTTATTATCTCATGAACCATAAGAGATAGAAGTCTGAAATTTTTATATGAGGTAGTCTAGACTCTCCTTTATAAAATTTATATAATGTTTCTATTAGGAGCCTTAAGGGGGCCACACTAGAGCCATGCATTCTATGGTTTGCACAAGCGTTACATTTATTGACATAGCATGCTTGCAACGTTAATTACAAGCTACAATAAAGACCTAGGATGCTCAAATTTTAATATGAGATAGTCTAGACTCTCCTTTATAAAATTTATATAATGTTTCTATTAGGAGCCTTAAGGGGGCCACACTAGAGCCATGCATTCTATGGTTTGCACAAGCGTTACATTTATTGACATAGCATGTTCTAAAATGTTCTATTAAGCTTCAAGTGTTATTATCTCATGAACCATAAGAGATAGAAGTCTGAAATTTTTATATGAGGTAGTCTAGACTCTCCTTTATAAAATTTATATAATGTTTCTATTAGGAGCCTTGAGGGGGCCACACTAGAGCCATGCATTCTATGGTTTGCACAAGCGTTACATTTATTGACATAGCATGCTTGCAACGTTAATTACAAGCTACAATAAAGACCTAGGATGCTCAAATTTTAATATGAGATAGTCTAGACTCTCCTTTATAAAATTTATATAATGTTTCTATTAGGAGCCTTAAGGGGGCCACACTAGAGCCATGCATTCTATGGTTTGCACAAGCGTTACATTTATTGACATAGCATGTCCTAAAATGTTCTATCAAGCTTCAAGTGTTATTATCTCATGAACCATAAGAGATAGAAGTCTGAAATTTTTATATGAGGTAGTCTAGACTCTCCCTTATAAAATTTATATAATGTTTCTATTAGGAGCCTTAAGGGGGCCACACTAGAGCCATGCATTCTATGGTTTGCACAAGCGTTACATTTATTGACATAGCATGCTTGCAACGTTAATTACAAGCTACAATAAAGACCTAGGATGCTCAAATTTTAATATGAGATAGTCTAGACACTACTTTATAAATTTTATATAATGTTTCTATTAGGAGCTATAAGGGGGCCATACTAGAGCCATGCATTCAATGGGTTTGCACAAGCGTTATAAATTTATTCTCTATTTAGAGGTTGCAATAAAATCTATATAGTATTTTTTGAAACCTCAATTTAGAGGTTGCAAGAAAATCTATATAGTATTTTTTGAAACCTCAATTTAGAGGTTGCAAGAAAATCTATATAGTATTTTTTGAAACCTCAATTTAGAGGTTGCAAGAAAATCTATATAGTATTTTTTGAAACCTCAATTTAGAGGTTGCAAGAAAATCTATATAGTATTTTTTGAAACCTCAATTTAGAGGTTGCAAGAAAATCTATATAGTATTTTTTGAAACCTCAATTTAGAGGTTGCAAGAAAATCTATATAGTATTTTTTGAAACCTCAATTTAGAGGTTGCAAGAAAATCTATATAGTATTTTTTGAAACCTCAATTTAGAGGTTGCAAGAAAATCTATATAGTATTTTTTGAAACCTCAATTTAGAGGTTGCAAGAAAATCTATATAGTATTTTTTGAAACCTCAATTTAGAGGTTGCAAGAAAATCTATATAGTATTTTTTGAAACCTCAATTTAGAGGTTGCAAGAAAATCTATATAGTATTTTTTGAAACCTCAATTTAGAGGTTGCAAGAAAATCTATATAGTATTTTTTGAAACCTCAATTTAGAGGTTGCAAGAAAATCTATATAGTATTTTTTGAAACCTCAATTTAGAGGTTGCAAGAAAATCTATATAGTATTTTTTGAAACCTCAATTTAGAGGTTGCAAGAAAATCTATATAGTATTTTTTGAAACCTCAATTTAGAGGTTGCAAGAAAATCTATATAGTATTTTTTGAAACCTCAATTTAGAGGTTGCCGACACGCCGATATCTCGAAAACCGGGAGGCCTACCAAAAAATAAATTACATATTTGAAATCAGCGTAAAAAGTTACGTTAATATAGGTCATAAATTTTACATTCAGAGACCATCAACTTTTTGTAAAATTAACAAGAGTATAACCTTTAAAAATTTAACGAAAAAGCAAATATTTTTTTTCGAAATTTAACAATGTTTTTGAACGTAGAATTTCCCGCAGATTTCAAATCTGGAAACCATTTTGAAATATCTCCATTATTTAACTCTTGAAACGCCGTTATCTCGAAAACCGGGAGGCCTACCAAAGAGTAAATTACATATTTGAAATCAGCGTAAAAAGTTACGGTAATATAGGTCATAAATTTTACATTCACGGTAATATACCTTGTTAAAATATCATTTTTTTCGAATAATTTTACGACTACCAAATGTTCTAAAATGTTCTATCAAGCTTCAAGTGTTATTATCTCATGAACCATAAGAGATAGAAGTCTGAAATTTTTATATGAGGTAGTCTAGACTCTCCTTTATAAAATTTATATAATGTTTCTATTAGGAGCCTTAAGGGGGCCACACTAGAGCCATGCATTCTATGGTTTGCACAAGCGTTACATTTATTGACATAGCATGCTTGCAACGTTAATTACAAGCTACAATAAAGACCTAGGATGCTCAAATTTTAATATGAGATAGTCTAGACTCTCCTTTATAAAATTTATATAATGTTTCTATTAGGAGCCTTAAGGGGGCCACACTAGAGCCATGCATTCTATGGTTTGCACAAGCGTTACATTTATTGACATAGCATGTTCTAAAATGTTCTATTAAGCTTCAAGTGTTATTATCTCATGAACCATAAGAGATAGAAGTCTGAAATTTTTATATGAGGTAGTCTAGACTCTCCTTTATAAAATTTATATAATGTTTCTATTAGGAGCCTTGAGGGGGCCACACTAGAGCCATGCATTCTATGGTTTGCACAAGCGTTACATTTATTGACATAGCATGCTTGCAACGTTAATTACAAGCTACAATAAAGACCTAGGATGCTCAAATTTTAATATGAGATAGTCTAGACTCTCCTTTATAAAATTTATATAATGTTTCTATTAGGAGCCTTAAGGGGGCCACACTAGAGCCATGCATTCTATGGTTTGCACAAGCGTTACATTTATTGACATAGCATGTCCTAAAATGTTCTATCAAGCTTCAAGTGTTATTATCTCATGAACCATAAGAGATAGAAGTCTGAAATTTTTATATGAGGTAGTCTAGACTCTCCCTTATAAAATTTATATAATGTTTCTATTAGGAGCCTTAAGGGGGCCACACTAGAGCCATGCATTCTATGGTTTGCACAAGCGTTACATTTATTGACATAGCATGCTTGCAACGTTAATTACAAGCTACAATAAAGACCTAGGATGCTCAAATTTTAATATGAGATAGTCTAGACACTACTTTATAAATTTTATATAATGTTTCTATTAGGAGCTATAAGGGGGCCATACTAGAGCCATGCATTCAATGGGTTTGCACAAGCGTTATAAATTTATTCTCTATTTAGAGGTTGCAATAAAATCTATATAGTATTTTTTGAAACCTCAATTTAGAGGTTGCAAGAAAATCTATATAGTATTTTTTGAAACCTCAATTTAGAGGTTGCAAGAAAATCTATATAGTATTTTTTGAAACCTCAATTTAGAGGTTGCAAGAAAATCTATATAGTATTTTTTGAAACCTCAATTTAGAGGTTGCAAGAAAATCTATATAGTATTTTTTGAAACCTCAATTTAGAGGTTGCAAGAAAATCTATATAGTATTTTTTGAAACCTCAATTTAGAGGTTGCAAGAAAATCTATATAGTATTTTTTGAAACCTCAATTTAGAGGTTGCAAGAAAATCTATATAGTATTTTTTGAAACCTCAATTTAGAGGTTGCAAGAAAATCTATATAGTATTTTTTGAAACCTCAATTTAGAGGTTGCAAGAAAATCTATATAGTATTTTTTGAAACCTCAATTTAGAGGTTGCAAGAAAATCTATATAGTATTTTTTGAAACCTCAATTTAGAGGTTGCAAGAAAATCTATATAGTATTTTTTGAAACCTCAATTTAGAGGTTGCAAGAAAATCTATATAGTATTTTTTGAAACCTCAATTTAGAGGTTGCAAGAAAATCTATATAGTATTTTTTGAAACCTCAATTTAGAGGTTGCAAGAAAATCTATATAGTATTTTTTGAAACCTCAATTTAGAGGTTGCAAGAAAATCTATATAGTATTTTTTGAAACCTCAATTTAGAGGTTGCAAGAAAATCTATATAGTATTTTTTGAAACCTCAATTTAGAGGTTGCCGACACGCCGATATCTCGAAAACCGGGAGGCCTACCAAAAAATAAATTACATATTTGAAATCAGCGTAAAAAGTTACGTTAATATAGGTCATAAATTTTACATTCAGAGACCATCAACTTTTTGTAAAATTAACAAGAGTATAACCTTTAAAAATTTAACGAAAAAGCAAATATTTTTTTTCGAAATTTAACAATGTTTTTGAACGTAGAATTTCCCGCAGATTTCAAATCTGGAAACCATTTTGAAATATCTCCATTATTTAACTCTTGAAACGCCGTTATCTCGAAAACCGGGAGGCCTACCAAAGAGTAAATTACATATTTGAAATCAGCGTAAAAAGTTACGGTAATATAGGTCATAAATTTTACATTCACGGTAATATACCTTGTTAAAATATCATTTTTTTCGAATAATTTTACGACTACCAAATGTTCTAAAATGTTCTATCAAGCTTCAAGTGTTATTATCTCATGAACCATAAGAGATAGAAGTCTGAAATTTTTATATGAGGTAGTCTAGACTCTCCTTTATAAAATTTATATAATGTTTCTATTAGGAGCCTTAAGGGGGCCACACTAGAGCCATGCATTCTATGGTTTGCACAAGCGTTACATTTATTGACATAGCATGCTTGCAACGTTAATTACAAGCTACAATAAAGACCTAGGATGCTCAAATTTTAATATGAGATAGTCTAGACTCTCCTTTATAAAATTTATATAATGTTTCTATTAGGAGCCTTAAGGGGGCCACACTAGAGCCATGCATTCTATGGTTTGCACAAGCGTTACATTTATTGACATAGCATGTTCTAAAATGTTCTATTAAGCTTCAAGTGTTATTATCTCATGAACCATAAGAGATAGAAGTCTGAAATTTTTATATGAGGTAGTCTAGACTCTCCTTTATAAAATTTATATAATGTTTCTATTAGGAGCCTTGAGGGGGCCACACTAGAGCCATGCATTCTATGGTTTGCACAAGCGTTACATTTATTGACATAGCATGCTTGCAACGTTAATTACAAGCTACAATAAAGACCTAGGATGCTCAAATTTTAATATGAGATAGTCTAGACTCTCCTTTATAAAATTTATATAATGTTTCTATTAGGAGCCTTAAGGGGGCCACACTAGAGCCATGCATTCTATGGTTTGCACAAGCGTTACATTTATTGACATAGCATGTCCTAAAATGTTCTATCAAGCTTCAAGTGTTATTATCTCATGAACCATAAGAGATAGAAGTCTGAAATTTTTATATGAGGTAGTCTAGACTCTCCCTTATAAAATTTATATAATGTTTCTATTAGGAGCCTTAAGGGGGCCACACTAGAGCCATGCATTCTATGGTTTGCACAAGCGTTACATTTATTGACATAGCATGCTTGCAACGTTAATTACAAGCTACAATAAAGACCTAGGATGCTCAAATTTTAATATGAGATAGTCTAGACACTACTTTATAAATTTTATATAATGTTTCTATTAGGAGCTATAAGGGGGCCATACTAGAGCCATGCATTCAATGGGTTTGCACAAGCGTTATAAATTTATTCTCTATTTAGAGGTTGCAATAAAATCTATATAGTATTTTTTGAAACCTCAATTTAGAGGTTGCAAGAAAATCTATATAGTATTTTTTGAAACCTCAATTTAGAGGTTGCAAGAAAATCTATATAGTATTTTTTGAAACCTCAATTTAGAGGTTGCAAGAAAATCTATATAGTATTTTTTGAAACCTCAATTTAGAGGTTGCAAGAAAATCTATATAGTATTTTTTGAAACCTCAATTTAGAGGTTGCAAGAAAATCTATATAGTATTTTTTGAAACCTCAATTTAGAGGTTGCAAGAAAATCTATATAGTATTTTTTGAAACCTCAATTTAGAGGTTGCAAGAAAATCTATATAGTATTTTTTGAAACCTCAATTTAGAGGTTGCAAGAAAATCTATATAGTATTTTTTGAAACCTCAATTTAGAGGTTGCAAGAAAATCTATATAGTATTTTTTGAAACCTCAATTTAGAGGTTGCAAGAAAATCTATATAGTATTTTTTGAAACCTCAATTTAGAGGTTGCAAGAAAATCTATATAGTATTTTTTGAAACCTCAATTTAGAGGTTGCAAGAAAATCTATATAGTATTTTTTGAAACCTCAATTTAGAGGTTGCAAGAAAATCTATATAGTATTTTTTGAAACCTCAATTTAGAGGTTGCAAGAAAATCTATATAGTATTTTTTGAAACCTCAATTTAGAGGTTGCAAGAAAATCTATATAGTATTTTTTGAAACCTCAATTTAGAGGTTGCAAGAAAATCTATATAGTATTTTTTGAAACCTCAATTTAGAGGTTGCCGACACGCCGATATCTCGAAAACCGGGAGGCCTACCAAAAAATAAATTACATATTTGAAATCAGCGTAAAAAGTTACGTTAATATAGGTCATAAATTTTACATTCAGAGACCATCAACTTTTTGTAAAATTAACAAGAGTATAACCTTTAAAAATTTAACGAAAAAGCAAATATTTTTTTTCGAAATTTAACAATGTTTTTGAACGTAGAATTTCCCGCAGATTTCAAATCTGGAAACCATTTTGAAATATCTCCATTATTTAACTCTTGAAACGCCGTTATCTCGAAAACCGGGAGGCCTACCAAAGAGTAAATTACATATTTGAAATCAGCGTAAAAAGTTACGGTAATATAGGTCATAAATTTTACATTCACGGTAATATACCTTGTTAAAATATCATTTTTTTCGAATAATTTTACGACTACCAAATGTTCTAAAATGTTCTATCAAGCTTCAAGTGTTATTATCTCATGAACCATAAGAGATAGAAGTCTGAAATTTTTATATGAGGTAGTCTAGACTCTCCTTTATAAAATTTATATAATGTTTCTATTAGGAGCCTTAAGGGGGCCACACTAGAGCCATGCATTCTATGGTTTGCACAAGCGTTACATTTATTGACATAGCATGCTTGCAACGTTAATTACAAGCTACAATAAAGACCTAGGATGCTCAAATTTTAATATGAGATAGTCTAGACTCTCCTTTATAAAATTTATATAATGTTTCTATTAGGAGCCTTAAGGGGGCCACACTAGAGCCATGCATTCTATGGTTTGCACAAGCGTTACATTTATTGACATAGCATGTTCTAAAATGTTCTATTAAGCTTCAAGTGTTATTATCTCATGAACCATAAGAGATAGAAGTCTGAAATTTTTATATGAGGTAGTCTAGACTCTCCTTTATAAAATTTATATAATGTTTCTATTAGGAGCCTTGAGGGGGCCACACTAGAGCCATGCATTCTATGGTTTGCACAAGCGTTACATTTATTGACATAGCATGCTTGCAACGTTAATTACAAGCTACAATAAAGACCTAGGATGCTCAAATTTTAATATGAGATAGTCTAGACTCTCCTTTATAAAATTTATATAATGTTTCTATTAGGAGCCTTAAGGGGGCCACACTAGAGCCATGCATTCTATGGTTTGCACAAGCGTTACATTTATTGACATAGCATGTCCTAAAATGTTCTATCAAGCTTCAAGTGTTATTATCTCATGAACCATAAGAGATAGAAGTCTGAAATTTTTATATGAGGTAGTCTAGACTCTCCCTTATAAAATTTATATAATGTTTCTATTAGGAGCCTTAAGGGGGCCACACTAGAGCCATGCATTCTATGGTTTGCACAAGCGTTACATTTATTGACATAGCATGCTTGCAACGTTAATTACAAGCTACAATAAAGACCTAGGATGCTCAAATTTTAATATGAGATAGTCTAGACACTACTTTATAAATTTTATATAATGTTTCTATTAGGAGCTATAAGGGGGCCATACTAGAGCCATGCATTCAATGGGTTTGCACAAGCGTTATAAATTTATTCTCTATTTAGAGGTTGCAATAAAATCTATATAGTATTTTTTGAAACCTCAATTTAGAGGTTGCAAGAAAATCTATATAGTATTTTTTGAAACCTCAATTTAGAGGTTGCAAGAAAATCTATATAGTATTTTTTGAAACCTCAATTTAGAGGTTGCAAGAAAATCTATATAGTATTTTTTGAAACCTCAATTTAGAGGTTGCAAGAAAATCTATATAGTATTTTTTGAAACCTCAATTTAGAGGTTGCAAGAAAATCTATATAGTATTTTTTGAAACCTCAATTTAGAGGTTGCAAGAAAATCTATATAGTATTTTTTGAAACCTCAATTTAGAGGTTGCAAGAAAATCTATATAGTATTTTTTGAAACCTCAATTTAGAGGTTGCAAGAAAATCTATATAGTATTTTTTGAAACCTCAATTTAGAGGTTGCAAGAAAATCTATATAGTATTTTTTGAAACCTCAATTTAGAGGTTGCAAGAAAATCTATATAGTATTTTTTGAAACCTCAATTTAGAGGTTGCAAGAAAATCTATATAGTATTTTTTGAAACCTCAATTTAGAGGTTGCAAGAAAATCTATATAGTATTTTTTGAAACCTCAATTTAGAGGTTGCAAGAAAATCTATATAGTATTTTTTGAAACCTCAATTTAGAGGTTGCAAGAAAATCTATATAGTATTTTTTGAAACCTCAATTTAGAGGTTGCAAGAAAATCTATATAGTATTTTTTGAAACCTCAATTTAGAGGTTGCAAGAAAATCTATATAGTATTTTTTGAAACCTCAATTTAGAGGTTGCCGACACGCCGATATCTCGAAAACCGGGAGGCCTACCAAAAAATAAATTACATATTTGAAATCAGCGTAAAAAGTTACGTTAATATAGGTCATAAATTTTACATTCAGAGACCATCAACTTTTTGTAAAATTAACAAGAGTATAACCTTTAAAAATTTAACGAAAAAGCAAATATTTTTTTTCGAAATTTAACAATGTTTTTGAACGTAGAATTTCCCGCAGATTTCAAATCTGGAAACCATTTTGAAATATCTCCATTATTTAACTCTTGAAACGCCGTTATCTCGAAAACCGGGAGGCCTACCAAAGAGTAAATTACATATTTGAAATCAGCGTAAAAAGTTACGGTAATATAGGTCATAAATTTTACATTCACGGTAATATACCTTGTTAAAATATCATTTTTTTCGAATAATTTTACGACTACCAAATGTTCTAAAATGTTCTATCAAGCTTCAAGTGTTATTATCTCATGAACCATAAGAGATAGAAGTCTGAAATTTTTATATGAGGTAGTCTAGACTCTCCTTTATAAAATTTATATAATGTTTCTATTAGGAGCCTTAAGGGGGCCACACTAGAGCCATGCATTCTATGGTTTGCACAAGCGTTACATTTATTGACATAGCATGCTTGCAACGTTAATTACAAGCTACAATAAAGACCTAGGATGCTCAAATTTTAATATGAGATAGTCTAGACTCTCCTTTATAAAATTTATATAATGTTTCTATTAGGAGCCTTAAGGGGGCCACACTAGAGCCATGCATTCTATGGTTTGCACAAGCGTTACATTTATTGACATAGCATGTTCTAAAATGTTCTATTAAGCTTCAAGTGTTATTATCTCATGAACCATAAGAGATAGAAGTCTGAAATTTTTATATGAGGTAGTCTAGACTCTCCTTTATAAAATTTATATAATGTTTCTATTAGGAGCCTTGAGGGGGCCACACTAGAGCCATGCATTCTATGGTTTGCACAAGCGTTACATTTATTGACATAGCATGCTTGCAACGTTAATTACAAGCTACAATAAAGACCTAGGATGCTCAAATTTTAATATGAGATAGTCTAGACTCTCCTTTATAAAATTTATATAATGTTTCTATTAGGAGCCTTAAGGGGGCCACACTAGAGCCATGCATTCTATGGTTTGCACAAGCGTTACATTTATTGACATAGCATGTCCTAAAATGTTCTATCAAGCTTCAAGTGTTATTATCTCATGAACCATAAGAGATAGAAGTCTGAAATTTTTATATGAGGTAGTCTAGACTCTCCCTTATAAAATTTATATAATGTTTCTATTAGGAGCCTTAAGGGGGCCACACTAGAGCCATGCATTCTATGGTTTGCACAAGCGTTACATTTATTGACATAGCATGCTTGCAACGTTAATTACAAGCTACAATAAAGACCTAGGATGCTCAAATTTTAATATGAGATAGTCTAGACACTACTTTATAAATTTTATATAATGTTTCTATTAGGAGCTATAAGGGGGCCATACTAGAGCCATGCATTCAATGGGTTTGCACAAGCGTTATAAATTTATTCTCTATTTAGAGGTTGCAATAAAATCTATATAGTATTTTTTGAAACCTCAATTTAGAGGTTGCAAGAAAATCTATATAGTATTTTTTGAAACCTCAATTTAGAGGTTGCAAGAAAATCTATATAGTATTTTTTGAAACCTCAATTTAGAGGTTGCAAGAAAATCTATATAGTATTTTTTGAAACCTCAATTTAGAGGTTGCAAGAAAATCTATATAGTATTTTTTGAAACCTCAATTTAGAGGTTGCAAGAAAATCTATATAGTATTTTTTGAAACCTCAATTTAGAGGTTGCAAGAAAATCTATATAGTATTTTTTGAAACCTCAATTTAGAGGTTGCAAGAAAATCTATATAGTATTTTTTGAAACCTCAATTTAGAGGTTGCAAGAAAATCTATATAGTATTTTTTGAAACCTCAATTTAGAGGTTGCAAGAAAATCTATATAGTATTTTTTGAAACCTCAATTTAGAGGTTGCAAGAAAATCTATATAGTATTTTTTGAAACCTCAATTTAGAGGTTGCAAGAAAATCTATATAGTATTTTTTGAAACCTCAATTTAGAGGTTGCAAGAAAATCTATATAGTATTTTTTGAAACCTCAATTTAGAGGTTGCAAGAAAATCTATATAGTATTTTTTGAAACCTCAATTTAGAGGTTGCAAGAAAATCTATATAGTATTTTTTGAAACCTCAATTTAGAGGTTGCAAGAAAATCTATATAGTATTTTTTGAAACCTCAATTTAGAGGTTGCAAGAAAATCTATATAGTATTTTTTGAAACCTCAATTTAGAGGTTGCCGACACGCCGATATCTCGAAAACCGGGAGGCCTACCAAAAAATAAATTACATATTTGAAATCAGCGTAAAAAGTTACGTTAATATAGGTCATAAATTTTACATTCAGAGACCATCAACTTTTTGTAAAATTAACAAGAGTATAACCTTTAAAAATTTAACGAAAAAGCAAATATTTTTTTTCGAAATTTAACAATGTTTTTGAACGTAGAATTTCCCGCAGATTTCAAATCTGGAAACCATTTTGAAATATCTCCATTATTTAACTCTTGAAACGCCGTTATCTCGAAAACCGGGAGGCCTACCAAAGAGTAAATTACATATTTGAAATCAGCGTAAAAAGTTACGGTAATATAGGTCATAAATTTTACATTCACGGTAATATACCTTGTTAAAATATCATTTTTTTCGAATAATTTTACGACTACCAAATGTTCTAAAATGTTCTATCAAGCTTCAAGTGTTATTATCTCATGAACCATAAGAGATAGAAGTCTGAAATTTTTATATGAGGTAGTCTAGACTCTCCTTTATAAAATTTATATAATGTTTCTATTAGGAGCCTTAAGGGGGCCACACTAGAGCCATGCATTCTATGGTTTGCACAAGCGTTACATTTATTGACATAGCATGCTTGCAACGTTAATTACAAGCTACAATAAAGACCTAGGATGCTCAAATTTTAATATGAGATAGTCTAGACTCTCCTTTATAAAATTTATATAATGTTTCTATTAGGAGCCTTAAGGGGGCCACACTAGAGCCATGCATTCTATGGTTTGCACAAGCGTTACATTTATTGACATAGCATGTTCTAAAATGTTCTATTAAGCTTCAAGTGTTATTATCTCATGAACCATAAGAGATAGAAGTCTGAAATTTTTATATGAGGTAGTCTAGACTCTCCTTTATAAAATTTATATAATGTTTCTATTAGGAGCCTTGAGGGGGCCACACTAGAGCCATGCATTCTATGGTTTGCACAAGCGTTACATTTATTGACATAGCATGCTTGCAACGTTAATTACAAGCTACAATAAAGACCTAGGATGCTCAAATTTTAATATGAGATAGTCTAGACTCTCCTTTATAAAATTTATATAATGTTTCTATTAGGAGCCTTAAGGGGGCCACACTAGAGCCATGCATTCTATGGTTTGCACAAGCGTTACATTTATTGACATAGCATGTCCTAAAATGTTCTATCAAGCTTCAAGTGTTATTATCTCATGAACCATAAGAGATAGAAGTCTGAAATTTTTATATGAGGTAGTCTAGACTCTCCCTTATAAAATTTATATAATGTTTCTATTAGGAGCCTTAAGGGGGCCACACTAGAGCCATGCATTCTATGGTTTGCACAAGCGTTACATTTATTGACATAGCATGCTTGCAACGTTAATTACAAGCTACAATAAAGACCTAGGATGCTCAAATTTTAATATGAGATAGTCTAGACACTACTTTATAAATTTTATATAATGTTTCTATTAGGAGCTATAAGGGGGCCATACTAGAGCCATGCATTCAATGGGTTTGCACAAGCGTTATAAATTTATTCTCTATTTAGAGGTTGCAATAAAATCTATATAGTATTTTTTGAAACCTCAATTTAGAGGTTGCAAGAAAATCTATATAGTATTTTTTGAAACCTCAATTTAGAGGTTGCAAGAAAATCTATATAGTATTTTTTGAAACCTCAATTTAGAGGTTGCAAGAAAATCTATATAGTATTTTTTGAAACCTCAATTTAGAGGTTGCAAGAAAATCTATATAGTATTTTTTGAAACCTCAATTTAGAGGTTGCAAGAAAATCTATATAGTATTTTTTGAAACCTCAATTTAGAGGTTGCAAGAAAATCTATATAGTATTTTTTGAAACCTCAATTTAGAGGTTGCAAGAAAATCTATATAGTATTTTTTGAAACCTCAATTTAGAGGTTGCAAGAAAATCTATATAGTATTTTTTGAAACCTCAATTTAGAGGTTGCAAGAAAATCTATATAGTATTTTTTGAAACCTCAATTTAGAGGTTGCAAGAAAATCTATATAGTATTTTTTGAAACCTCAATTTAGAGGTTGCAAGAAAATCTATATAGTATTTTTTGAAACCTCAATTTAGAGGTTGCAAGAAAATCTATATAGTATTTTTTGAAACCTCAATTTAGAGGTTGCAAGAAAATCTATATAGTATTTTTTGAAACCTCAATTTAGAGGTTGCAAGAAAATCTATATAGTATTTTTTGAAACCTCAATTTAGAGGTTGCAAGAAAATCTATATAGTATTTTTTGAAACCTCAATTTAGAGGTTGCAAGAAAATCTATATAGTATTTTTTGAAACCTCAATTTAGAGGTTGCCGACACGCCGATATCTCGAAAACCGGGAGGCCTACCAAAAAATAAATTACATATTTGAAATCAGCGTAAAAAGTTACGTTAATATAGGTCATAAATTTTACATTCAGAGACCATCAACTTTTTGTAAAATTAACAAGAGTATAACCTTTAAAAATTTAACGAAAAAGCAAATATTTTTTTTCGAAATTTAACAATGTTTTTGAACGTAGAATTTCCCGCAGATTTCAAATCTGGAAACCATTTTGAAATATCTCCATTATTTAACTCTTGAAACGCCGTTATCTCGAAAACCGGGAGGCCTACCAAAGAGTAAATTACATATTTGAAATCAGCGTAAAAAGTTACGGTAATATAGGTCATAAATTTTACATTCACGGTAATATACCTTGTTAAAATATCATTTTTTTCGAATAATTTTACGACTACCAAATGTTCTAAAATGTTCTATCAAGCTTCAAGTGTTATTATCTCATGAACCATAAGAGATAGAAGTCTGAAATTTTTATATGAGGTAGTCTAGACTCTCCTTTATAAAATTTATATAATGTTTCTATTAGGAGCCTTAAGGGGGCCACACTAGAGCCATGCATTCTATGGTTTGCACAAGCGTTACATTTATTGACATAGCATGCTTGCAACGTTAATTACAAGCTACAATAAAGACCTAGGATGCTCAAATTTTAATATGAGATAGTCTAGACTCTCCTTTATAAAATTTATATAATGTTTCTATTAGGAGCCTTAAGGGGGCCACACTAGAGCCATGCATTCTATGGTTTGCACAAGCGTTACATTTATTGACATAGCATGTTCTAAAATGTTCTATTAAGCTTCAAGTGTTATTATCTCATGAACCATAAGAGATAGAAGTCTGAAATTTTTATATGAGGTAGTCTAGACTCTCCTTTATAAAATTTATATAATGTTTCTATTAGGAGCCTTGAGGGGGCCACACTAGAGCCATGCATTCTATGGTTTGCACAAGCGTTACATTTATTGACATAGCATGCTTGCAACGTTAATTACAAGCTACAATAAAGACCTAGGATGCTCAAATTTTAATATGAGATAGTCTAGACTCTCCTTTATAAAATTTATATAATGTTTCTATTAGGAGCCTTAAGGGGGCCACACTAGAGCCATGCATTCTATGGTTTGCACAAGCGTTACATTTATTGACATAGCATGTCCTAAAATGTTCTATCAAGCTTCAAGTGTTATTATCTCATGAACCATAAGAGATAGAAGTCTGAAATTTTTATATGAGGTAGTCTAGACTCTCCCTTATAAAATTTATATAATGTTTCTATTAGGAGCCTTAAGGGGGCCACACTAGAGCCATGCATTCTATGGTTTGCACAAGCGTTACATTTATTGACATAGCATGCTTGCAACGTTAATTACAAGCTACAATAAAGACCTAGGATGCTCAAATTTTAATATGAGATAGTCTAGACACTACTTTATAAATTTTATATAATGTTTCTATTAGGAGCTATAAGGGGGCCATACTAGAGCCATGCATTCAATGGGTTTGCACAAGCGTTATAAATTTATTCTCTATTTAGAGGTTGCAATAAAATCTATATAGTATTTTTTGAAACCTCAATTTAGAGGTTGCAAGAAAATCTATATAGTATTTTTTGAAACCTCAATTTAGAGGTTGCAAGAAAATCTATATAGTATTTTTTGAAACCTCAATTTAGAGGTTGCAAGAAAATCTATATAGTATTTTTTGAAACCTCAATTTAGAGGTTGCAAGAAAATCTATATAGTATTTTTTGAAACCTCAATTTAGAGGTTGCAAGAAAATCTATATAGTATTTTTTGAAACCTCAATTTAGAGGTTGCAAGAAAATCTATATAGTATTTTTTGAAACCTCAATTTAGAGGTTGCAAGAAAATCTATATAGTATTTTTTGAAACCTCAATTTAGAGGTTGCAAGAAAATCTATATAGTATTTTTTGAAACCTCAATTTAGAGGTTGCAAGAAAATCTATATAGTATTTTTTGAAACCTCAATTTAGAGGTTGCAAGAAAATCTATATAGTATTTTTTGAAACCTCAATTTAGAGGTTGCAAGAAAATCTATATAGTATTTTTTGAAACCTCAATTTAGAGGTTGCAAGAAAATCTATATAGTATTTTTTGAAACCTCAATTTAGAGGTTGCAAGAAAATCTATATAGTATTTTTTGAAACCTCAATTTAGAGGTTGCAAGAAAATCTATATAGTATTTTTTGAAACCTCAATTTAGAGGTTGCAAGAAAATCTATATAGTATTTTTTGAAACCTCAATTTAGAGGTTGCAAGAAAATCTATATAGTATTTTTTGAAACCTCAATTTAGAGGTTGCCGACACGCCGATATCTCGAAAACCGGGAGGCCTACCAAAAAATAAATTACATATTTGAAATCAGCGTAAAAAGTTACGTTAATATAGGTCATAAATTTTACATTCAGAGACCATCAACTTTTTGTAAAATTAACAAGAGTATAACCTTTAAAAATTTAACGAAAAAGCAAATATTTTTTTTCGAAATTTAACAATGTTTTTGAACGTAGAATTTCCCGCAGATTTCAAATCTGGAAACCATTTTGAAATATCTCCATTATTTAACTCTTGAAACGCCGTTATCTCGAAAACCGGGAGGCCTACCAAAGAGTAAATTACATATTTGAAATCAGCGTAAAAAGTTACGGTAATATAGGTCATAAATTTTACATTCACGGTAATATACCTTGTTAAAATATCATTTTTTTCGAATAATTTTACGACTACCAAATGTTCTAAAATGTTCTATCAAGCTTCAAGTGTTATTATCTCATGAACCATAAGAGATAGAAGTCTGAAATTTTTATATGAGGTAGTCTAGACTCTCCTTTATAAAATTTATATAATGTTTCTATTAGGAGCCTTAAGGGGGCCACACTAGAGCCATGCATTCTATGGTTTGCACAAGCGTTACATTTATTGACATAGCATGCTTGCAACGTTAATTACAAGCTACAATAAAGACCTAGGATGCTCAAATTTTAATATGAGATAGTCTAGACTCTCCTTTATAAAATTTATATAATGTTTCTATTAGGAGCCTTAAGGGGGCCACACTAGAGCCATGCATTCTATGGTTTGCACAAGCGTTACATTTATTGACATAGCATGTTCTAAAATGTTCTATTAAGCTTCAAGTGTTATTATCTCATGAACCATAAGAGATAGAAGTCTGAAATTTTTATATGAGGTAGTCTAGACTCTCCTTTATAAAATTTATATAATGTTTCTATTAGGAGCCTTGAGGGGGCCACACTAGAGCCATGCATTCTATGGTTTGCACAAGCGTTACATTTATTGACATAGCATGCTTGCAACGTTAATTACAAGCTACAATAAAGACCTAGGATGCTCAAATTTTAATATGAGATAGTCTAGACTCTCCTTTATAAAATTTATATAATGTTTCTATTAGGAGCCTTAAGGGGGCCACACTAGAGCCATGCATTCTATGGTTTGCACAAGCGTTACATTTATTGACATAGCATGTCCTAAAATGTTCTATCAAGCTTCAAGTGTTATTATCTCATGAACCATAAGAGATAGAAGTCTGAAATTTTTATATGAGGTAGTCTAGACTCTCCCTTATAAAATTTATATAATGTTTCTATTAGGAGCCTTAAGGGGGCCACACTAGAGCCATGCATTCTATGGTTTGCACAAGCGTTACATTTATTGACATAGCATGCTTGCAACGTTAATTACAAGCTACAATAAAGACCTAGGATGCTCAAATTTTAATATGAGATAGTCTAGATACTCCTTTATAAAATTTATATAAAGTTTCTATTAGGGGGCACATTATTATAATTTTAAATATAAACGGCCGTAACGATAAAAACAAATGTCGTAACGATAAAAACAAATGTCGTAATGATAAAAACAAATGTCGTAATGATAAAAACAAATGTCGTAATGATAAAAACAAATGTCGTAACGATAAAAGCAAATGTCCATTATTTACCCCTTGACACGCCGATATCTCGAAAACCGGGAGGCCTACCAAAAAATAAATTGCATATTTGAAATCAGCGTAAAAAGTTACGTCACAATACGTTATAAATTTTACATTTGGAGACCATCGACTTTTTGTGAAATTAACAAGAGTATAACCTTTAAAATTTTAACAAAAAAGCAAATTTTTTTTTTTCGAAATTTAACAACGTTTTTGAACGTAGAATTTCCCGCTGATTTCAAAGATTATATATATATATATATATATATATATATATATATATATATATATATATATATATATATATATATATATATATATATATATTGTTCATTGAAAATATTTAATATTTAGTAAATAATTATATTTAATGTTATGTGTGTAACTGTAATATATTTTTGCAGGCGTAATAAATTCTATGTTTTTCTTGTTCCATTATATTGGGATCTGTATTATCGACACGCATGCGCGCGCGGTAGATTCAAATCAAAGGAATGCATAATCTTTATATATACGATAGAGTAGGGGAAGTAGCGGTATATGTACGTATAAAACAACTAAGGCAAGACGGTCGCTTGCAATCTCTCGCGTAAAACAAGTTGAGGTTATTTAAATATCTATTCATATGCACATGGATAGTAGAATACTGGCTCAACCATATTATTTGTAATGTTATTAAAAAAAGGTAAAATAATGGTATTCTAATCTTTAAGTAAATAGTACATATCGTACTTTTTACATTTTATATTTAAATTAAGATATATAATAATATTGTTATGAATGATTTGTTTGTTTTAATTTTTTCAGAATAATATATATTAATATTTTATTAATCATCTTCGTTTTCGTATATACATAAATATATTTATCGTAAAGAAATCGTAAAGTGTTATAAAGTATCGTATCTTTTATATTTTTATTTTCATATTGTAATCGTAAAAGTAAAGTAAACTAAAAAAAATAATTCTTTATTCAGACAGCGGATTCGAACTCATAACGTTTGGATATGTTGAAAAGAAGGGCGGTAGACGTAAAAGGAATTCACCCCATCCCATAAATAAAGTAGTTGTGTGTCTGAATTAATAGTACAACATACGTCCAATATATCTGTTTCACACAGGTACATCACATCATATATATTCTTCTTCTTCCCTCCCTCCCTCACTCATCATCATCAAGTCTGATAGTTAATATAAATATATATAACTTGCTGGCTGGCTTGGCTGCTCGGCTCGCGGTCTGCGGGGTTGGCGGGGTTCCACAGGTGTGGGGTGTGGGTTGATTCGTCATCTGTACCTATAGCCACTGGACCACGAGGTATCCGACCCGTGATTCAATTTTAGAGAATATAAACTTACCACTCTACATATTAAATAATAATTTATTAATTTGAGTGTACCGGTCTGTGATTCACAAATATATTATATATATTCGTGTTCGTCGTGTTCTTTTAATATATTACGCTGCTGTGTTATTTTAATTATTTATTCAATTAAACGTTTGATACTTAATATAAATATTATGTGTATTCTGTGTGTGTGTGTGGTAGATTTTCACATTTTCTAAAGGTACAACATGCTTATTTATATTGTTTGTTATATTATATATATAATACGTATGATTTTCTGTTGCATCACCGTTTGTTTGTTTTAACCTAAAAAACGCTAGATCATTTATTTTACGTTAATATTACATTTAACGCGATTTTACATAATTCTACAAGTTATATACATAGTCATTAAATAAATGGAAAAAGTTTTAATTAACAATCTATTCATTTGATACGTAACATTATATCTTTTTGTGTAGAAAGCTATTTATTTACACGTGAGAAAATTTTAATTATCTATTTTTGTTAGCTTACCTTAACTTACCTTACACGTAAAGGTAAAGGAAACAGCTAAAGTTTTTTGTTTATTTTTTAATAAACATATTATTTACTAATTGTCGTGGGTCTGCAATAAATATGTGTGTTTACGTATTTCTGAAATAAGGTAGGATGATTATTTCAATTTGTTCTATTCTATTGATATTCTAAATAATTTATTTTATTTCTATTTCAGACTAAATGTTAAAAGCATTAATCTACATACCTGTTGAAGACCTAGCTTCCACATAACCTCCAAAATATTGTTGTTAAGGAATTACCCTTTCACAAAAACCGTTTAAACGCAATAAATCGAATCGAAGAAGAATAGGTAAATAAAAATGGGCAATGGGCTCGGGTCCTATGTCTTAATTTCTATAAAAGTGGGTTACTAGAACTCCTTATATGTTAGGAGATATTAACAATTAAGAAAGTCATTTCGTCTCTTTAATTATTAAAGGGATTCAACGTTGTACACATTCCAACTGCATGTGACATCACAACCTTACAGCTCACGAATCTCTGCTATATGTATTTATATATCAAAATATCAAATATTATTTACAGCTGTTTCAAGGAACAATCAAATTCCAATATTATGTCTGGCTTAGCAGGGTTAAATAAAATTAAAACTTATTATTCTTTGACTTGATTTGATTATTTGACTACCAACAGCTACAAAACATTACCACAGCACTGACCTACTCAACAAATAACTGACCTAGCGCTAAAACTACAATACAAATTTTTAATTGCTATATTTTTGCGTCAACATTTAGATATTTAACCCTGCGTGTGAACCCTATATTTTTAGGGTTTTCTAAGCTTTCAAAAAATCTGAAAAAATTCTGGATGACTTCTTGAAGTGTCTACTACATGGTCCAGAAGTTGCCAAAGTCCAAAGTTAAAAAGGTATAGTAAAAAACGTGATATTGTTAAAAAATTCATAACTTTATAACAAACAAATATTAAGAAAAACGGTTGTAGACTTTTTTACCTTAGACTATAAGCTTTCGAAAGAAAGTAGTGTCTTTGTCGTGTGCTCCAAAAAATGTAATTATTTGTGCACCTGAAAGTGGGGAATATTTTACGGATTCAGGCACAAAATATGTTTTTATTGTTGAAAATATTATAAATGGGGTATTGGAAATAGGAGTTTGTTCTGTTCCTTAAAAGACCCATTGTACACACGCAGGGTTAACATCAAGTTTAATCAACAATCAACCCCTAAGAAATGTGTATACAAGCCCATTGTTATAAACTTTTGTTTTAAAACAAATAAAATGAAATCTTACCTTCAAATAATTGCGTTTTTTATCTCTGATGTTCTTAGATACATTTTAAAAGACGAATTTTAAATTAAATAGAAAAAAAAAATATTATTAAAATATTACTTTTTTAATTTTATTTAAAGCAATGTATATATAAATATGATTGTATATATATAACTACCTACGCATTATTTATTATATAATATTAAAAAAACAAATCAAATATATTTATATATTAAATAAAATGATATATACAAACAACTATATATATATATATATATATATTTATGTATATATATATATATATATATATATATATATATATATATATATATATATATGCAATAGAAGTTGTAATTTACAACGATAAAAAACCAAATATAACAATTAAAATGGCAAGATCGAAATAAATAATAAAACAAAAGAAATTTTGACAAAAATAAATGAAGATGATTTGTAAAATTAAAGCTACAACAATTAAATTATATAAAAGGTAAGCGTTCACATGGTCGCATCGAATACACCCGACAATACTACTTCCAATATCGTATTAGTAAACTTTATCATGGGATTAAAAGGTTCTACTTTAATTTTTATCAATACATCACTGTTTTTCATTCTTAACGATCTGCTGTCCATGATATCGTAAACACCTACCTATGAACACGGGCAGTGGTGTATTGATAAACATTAAAGTACTACGTTTTACCTTCGTTTTTATACAATAAACTAAAGAATTCAATGCGAGCTAGTGAACACTTAAGTTAAAAGGTTGCACCACCGTGAGATTTTCAAAAAAGTTGAAATTGTCGCCGCGATATCTCGAGAACGCTTCATCCGATTTACGTAAAAACTACATCACACCTTCCTTATAATCTCCTTTATCGAGTAGCAAAAGATTGTTGCGATTGAACGTCTCGTTTCTGTTTTATTTCATTTTTAACAAAACAATTGCCATTTTCATTGGGTGCCTCCCGACAAACGTGTGCCACGGAACAGTGTATCTCTAGTGGTGTAACCCCTTTGCTCGTCTAGTCGTTCGTGTACTAAAATAGGCGGTCTCAAAAATTGGCCGAGTTTTATAATATCTAAGTAAATTATTTTCTAAAATATGTCCTTTACATTTTTGTTTTGCTTTGTTTGTTAAAAACTTATATAAAATCTACAATTGATAATTTTGCTACAATTAACGTTAATAATTATTAATTAATTATTTATATATATATAATTTTATTTACTAAATATTAAAATCATTTTGTATATATATTAAAAAATCGATATGAAAAAACAAGGCATTTGTTTTTTTTGTTTTATTTTTTTTAAAATAAATTAACAAAAAAAAAGAAAAAAGAAATTAATTAATTAAAAAGTTCTAATAACGTGACATTTTTGCCTGTCACATATTTTTTTACCTTATCAGACTTTTCAAATTCGAATTATTATGCGAAAAAGTGGACCAATTTAATAAATAATATAGTGTCACGTTCAAATGCTTTAAAAAAGGCAACCGTACATTTTGGGTAGGCACCAGGTTCACGAAGAGCAGCTTATAGGCGGTCTCAAAAATTGGCCGAGTTTTATAATATCTAAGTAAATTATTTTCTAAAATATGTCCTTTACATTTTTGTTTTGCTTTGTTTGTTAAAAACTTATATAAAATCTACAATTGATAATTTTGCTACAATTAACGTTAATAATTATTAATTAATTATTTATATATATATAATTTTATTTACTAAATATTAAAATCATTTTGTATATATATTAAAAAATCGATATGAAAAAACAAGGCATTTGTTTTTTTTGTTTTATTTTTTTTAAAATAAATTAACAAAAAAAAAGAAAAAAGAAATTAATTAATTAAAAAGTTCTAATAACGTGACATTTTTGCCTGTCACATATTTTTTTACCTTATCAGACTTTTCAAATTCGAATTATTATGCGAAAAAGTGGACCAATTTAATAAATAATATAGTGTCACGTTCAAATGCTTTAAAAAAGGCAACCGTACATTTTGGGTAGGCACCAGGTTCACGAAGAGCAGCTTATAGGCGGTCTCAAAAATTGGCCGAGTTTTATAATATCTAAGTAAATTATTTTCTAAAATATGTCCTTTACATTTTTGTTTTGCTTTGTTTGTTAAAAACTTATATAAAATCTACAATTGATAATTTTGCTACAATTAACGTTAATAATTATTAATTAATTATTTATATATATATAATTTTATTTACTAAATATTAAAATCATTTTGTATATATATTAAAAAATCGATATGAAAAAACAAGGCATTTGTTTTTTTTGTTTTATTTTTTTTAAAATAAATTAACAAAAAAAAAGAAAAAAGAAATTAATTAATTAAAAAGTTCTAATAACGTGACATTTTTGCCTGTCACATATTTTTTTACCTTATCAGACTTTTCAAATTCGAATTATTATGCGAAAAAGTGGACCAATTTAATAAATAATATAGTGTCACGTTCAAATGCTTTAAAAAAGGCAACCGTACATTTTGGGTAGGCACCAGGTTCACGAAGAGCAGCTTCTGCTTTAATGTTTATCAATATAACAGAGCACTGCAATTAATAAAGGTGTATTTTATATATTTAGTAATTTGCTGTTCAGGAAATCGTAAAAACAAAGAGACAGGTAACTTCCTCTCATGATAAAGGTGTCTGCGAAACAACTCAAATACCATTCCTTGGTTAAAACGCATTTGAATGTGTCCCACTATATAAATATATATATATTTTAAATTTCGATATGATAAGTTTCAATTTTATGACAAATTTTAATAATTAATAACAAAAAATACCTACAATTCAGAAAAATTGGGGTTCCCTTCGTGCCAGAGGGCCCCTAACGAACATTTTGGACATTTCTGTCCTCTAGAGAAGTGGGGCTCATTTGGCATGTACCAAATATAGAATTTATTAATAAATATTTAATAAGGACATCAATTTTTCTGTCTAAATTTAATATCAACATGAAATAACTATATACAGTAGCGTGTAGGACAGAAAGAAACAAAAAATCAACGAATACAATTATTGCTTTAAAGAAGAAGACAACCATAAAATGTGGATGAATACTATGAGGCTCATTTTCTGCTAAGAATGTAGTCTTGGTAGGATAAGATTCGGAAGTTTTGTTGCCTTAACTTAATAAAGCCCGGTAGTGCAGAAAATAAAATTGTTTTGCAAAGTTTTGTCCCTGGTTTTTTAATTTAAAACAAATCACATTTGAGATCCTGATAGTTAACTTTATCAGTACATGTAATATACATTTCTAGAATTTAAGATTTTGTTCACAACATATTCTTCTTATGCTTGCAAGCCTTTTATCCATAAGTACACCTCACAATATTATGACTGTCAAAATTATAAATTTAAAATATATGACCATTAATTTTTGATATGAATTTTTAGATTTTTTTTTTAAATATTATATTACATATGTATAAAAGTTCTTTTTTTTTATCAAAACAAAAATAATAATTTTTTTTATATAAAAAATAAATTTTTGTTGATAAAATTTCGTTTTTATATATAAAAAAAAATTAAATATAATTTAGAATTTGAATATGGTTCTATTTTATATCCACACTTGTAATTTTGTTATTTCTTTCAAGTTCAAAATCAATAATTATTTTATATTATGTAATGTAATAATGTTTATGTAAAATTTACGTTGAAATTAAATATTTTATTTATTTATTGGTCAATTAAAAGTCGTTTGGCTAAGATAAATTGTTGTCAAAAAGTACGCTAAAAATAACGATTGTCACAATTTGAAGGAATAAAACTAATAAATCAAATATCCAAACCAACAAACGAATTACAAATAAGTAAAATATTAAACTAATTGTGATATGCACTTGTTTTTTAATTTAAAAAATAATTTACAAAAGTCTTTTTAGACTAAGGCATACAAAAGACAAGTTTGAATCATGAGAAGATGGACAAAACTGTCTTAAAACATTTTTACTCCCTTATTTATCTGTAATTTATTTCGTTTATCGCTTTTTTATTGTGTACAATGCACCCTGGGTCTTTTTAGAAGCAGGTTTCCCTAACTATAAGATTTATAAAATATAAAGCCTGCATTACTTAATTAGGGAATATTATTAGCAACCCTTTTATTTATTTATTGCTTTAGAATGTTTTAAAATTTCAAAGAAAATTGTATAGGGGTCGTCACTCGAAGTGTTACTTAACTAATTAAAAATACTGTAATTTCGTTAATTATGTATTTAATTAATTTAATATTTTAAGATATTGTTGTAAATAGATTAAATTTCATGGAAAACATGTTACTGTTCGATCTGGCGTTGAAATATGTCTTAGAATGCATTTTTAACATTGTCTTAAAATATTAATGAGAAAATTCTTAATTAATGAAGCTGCAGTGTTTTTAATTTGTGTTGGTTAATATTAGCTTAAAACAAGCTTAGTTAAACAAATGCACTGGTCCTCAGAGTGTAACGTAAATTATACGTAATTCTTACATAAATGTACTGATTATTGATTTTGAACATGTTCAATTTGTTTAATTTGTTGAAATTACAATAATAAAATAATTTCTTTTTAATTAATTAACAATAGATAGATAATAAACTTTTTAAAAAATGATAAACATTGACATTTTTTCACGCATTTTTTCCTTTTCTTACAAACTTACAAATGACACAAATTTCACGCGCTCATTAAAGAAGGAATCGAACTGCACAATCCATGTTTTATAAATATTGTCAAAAACTTTTTTTGCTTTAATATTAAATTATATAATTGTTTTTTAGATAAATGTAACATAGGCGGCTGAGCTCAGTGCTGATCAATATCGTGGAAATGGACATCATAACAAAGTATACTCATGCACACCAGGTCAGATTGACGGAGATCTCCTAGCTGATGGCGTAAATGACAAAACTATTGATGTTAAAAAGAAGTGGAGAAGAGTACTACTCGCAGAGGCTTGCGTGAAAAAAAATAGAATCTTAATTACTGGTTGCAAAGTAAGGGCATGAAATTGCGAGAACAAAGAAGGAAAACTCTAATGTTCTAGATTTGAAAGAAATTTTGGAGAAGATTATATACTCGTATTCAAGAAAAGAATAAAAGAATATCGGTGAGTTTTCAAATTATTGTACTAATATAGTTAGTATAGAAGTTTAAATTATAATCTTCATAAGTAATATGAATTATTTGTGACCTCGATGTGACAAACAAACTACTTAAACGATTCTTAACTTGAAATATAAAATGATAAAAACCTATGAAACGTATCACCATGCTTGGAACGTTAATTACACAGCACACGTAAGACCTAGAAGTCTATATTTTTCACGTCGTGTTCTTTTAATATATTACGCTGCTGTGTTATTTTACTTATTTATTCAATTAAACGATTGATACTTAATATAAATATTATGTGTGTGTGGTAGATTTTCACATTTTTCTTAAGGTAAAACATGCTTATTTATATTGTTTGTTATACTACATATATATAATACGTATTATTTTCTGTTGCATCAGATTTGGTTATTGCGTTTGTTTGTTTTAACCTAAAATAACGCCAGATCATTTTTTGTTTACGTTAACATTACATTTAACGGGGTTTTACATAATTCTACACGTTATCCTATATTATAATGTTCCAACTGTATGTTTATATTCTTATATGTTTACGCGATTCGTATGGTAGCTCCTAAAACGGCTCCGTCAATGTTTCTGAAAATTTCCTATTTCGTAGAGAAACTGATTCTAAGACTTTTGGCGTCCCCGGATTTTTCACTGAATTTCCTGGAAACCCGTAATTTTGGAAAAACTGGAAAAAAGGTAGACCCTTTTTTGCTGTATTAATTTTAATTTGTAAAAGATAGAAAGTTGAAATTTTGCATGTGTATTAAGGTATTTAATGCTGACATTTCTCAAAAATTAGAAATTTAAAAATTGAAAAATTGGGGGGTTGAAGAAATTCGGGGGCCCGGTAGGGAACTTTGGAGAAAGTTAATATTCTGGATTCCAAAATAATTAAGTATATTAATAATAAAAAAAAATCAAAATTTCAAAAATTTTATTGGGGGGCAGTATTTGCCGAGAGTAAAAATTGTGCTAGAAAGTTGAAATTTTGTATATAGGCTAACCTTGGTAACTTATTTACGAATCAAATAAAAAATCTCCAAATTTTGAAAAAAAGTTGGTCAAATAACGCATAAATTGAAAATATTTTTTATATTGTTAAAAAAAATATATTTTTTTAGTCAATTTATATGTGTGCAAGTTTATTTATTATTTCAATTTAAAAATGGAATTAAATTTTAACATGAAATTCAAGCCACACACAAAAAACAGACGTCGCTTGCGACGGGGGTAAAAGCTAGTATATGTATATAGTCATTAAATAAATGGAAAAGGTTTTAATTAACAATCTATTCATTTGATACGTAACATTACATCTTTTATTTTTCTATAATGTATATAGAAACGAATAAGACAAAATTCATTATAAATTTATACCGCTCTTATAACCTCTTTTAAGTATAAGTCACCGCCGATCTATCGTGATTTTGATTATATCTATTTTTGTTACCTTACCTTACTTTACATTATATTAACAAAAAAAAAACAGGGGTAATTATTATTCGATAGAGCTACACCTTTTGTTTTGAGTCTTATAAAAAAACTATTGCACTTTCGTTGTTGCTTTTGTTATAGTGAAAACATGTACAAATCACACGTAATATACCTTACACCATTTTTTATTAAAAAATATACAGAATTTATGCTTAAAGTTGACCAATAAATGTGAAATATGACGCCATTTACGCATTTATATGGAACATTGTTATTTTATTTCTAATCTCAAATTTGAAAATTTAACTTTAACCATTCATATTGTCTTTTTCTAAGTAAAAAGAGGTATAATGTATATTACGTAGTTATTTGTACATGCTTTGACTATACAACAATCGTCATAAAACATACGAAAATGCAGTGGGTTTTTTATAAGATTCAAAACAAAAGGTGTAGCTATATCGAGATTTTCTTTTACAAAAACATTCCTCAATGTATATGAAAAGTACTATGTCTGAAATAACACTGATTTACTTTTTAGTCAACCCTCGATCTGCTGTAAAGCTGCTTGCATTCTCAATAAAGTCTGCAATAAATACATATTTGGAAAATGTGGGGACCTGGGTCCTGCAAGTCATTGGATAATCCTGCTAGAAAGGATTTGTGTTGTTTACATATTTATGAAACAAGGTAGGATGATTATTTCAATTTGTTTACAAAGATTTAACTATTTGGGAATATTCTAAATAATATATTTTATTTCTTCGTCTTTCCGGTATTTGTTTTAGACCTGCAAAATCATAGGTTCAAATTTTCTCTACTTTTTTTATCATACAAAACAATTAATAGTTATTCCCTACACTTTAATTATTTAGTTTTAAAAATTACACGCATTCTCAAAAACATAATGTATTTTTAATAAAATACAAAAATCAGTATTTACTTGTTCTTCAACAAACAACTGTGCATTAAAAACGAAGTCTTCTTTTCGATTTATTTCGTAAATGTTCGAGATCACCGACACTATACATCATCTTAACGCAAGGGCATTCGACAAAGTGATATAATTATTACAATTTTTAGATAGCTATGATAATGAAACAAATCACACGTGTCTCCTCACCTTCACCCCCTTCGCTTACCACGCAAACTCAATAACTTACTATTAGATATTGTTTTATTACAGACTGGTTGCAAACCTTAGCCCCGAATAATCTGCCGAACCGAATGTGATTACAACTGTGTTGTTAGTAAAAGAACGAACGTGTTTACGAGTGAGATAAAACACACGACACAAACGTAACTAAACTGATTTTAAACTGGTTTTGAGCATATATTCAGCGACTATATTTCTCAGTCGCAGGGCACTATTGGTTTCATCAACAGAGATGTTTACAAATACAATTCAAAAGTATTTAAATACATATATATACAATCAAATATAACACAATTGAATCACCTGTTTTACTATTGTTAAAAAGTCATGATACACGGCTCGACATGGCTCGTACTCGTTTTCGTTGAAAACTTCGTTTCTCCTTTAGTTTGCAATTAGGCGACTCGTATGCGTTTCCTCGTATTTTATCTCACTCGCATACACGTTCGATCTCTCACTAACAACAGATGTAATCACATTCGATTCGGGCTAAGCTTTGCAACCAGCCGCGTCGTGTGCGGAGGGCCCTAAAATAAAAAATAGATAACTATGATTTTTTCATACCCTCTTCTCTTTTATGAATGTTGTCATCTCCTTTACACAACAGAGTATAAACAAAAATAATTCATTATAAATTAGAATTAAAATTATTTTTAAAACTATTTCTCCTAAAATATTTGATCGTGCAAAATTGTTAATTTATTTAACCCTTATGTTAATGACCGGGTACCCATCGCGATGTATTAGTATGAATAATTCGTAAAAAAAACAATATTTCGTTTTGTGCTCTTGGATCGTTAATTTTTAACTTTAAAGCAAGCTAGTTGTGAGTGCATTTAATTTATTTAAAAACAACTTTTCTTTTTAAATAAGTTTAAAGTTTGACCATCGCCCCATTAGTAACCGGGTACCCGGGTACCCACAGTAGAAAGCATAGGAAATAAATTGAAAATGGTTTCTATAAATGCATGCAACTAATTTTTATTAAATAATTAATAAATATTACAGTTTTTTTTATCGTACGTGACATTAATAATGGCATTTAAGACATTTTGTGATAGTAACTGAATGCTCATCACATACTGGCTGGTGACAATTGTCACAGCTCTTGCGAGTCTTTCGTCGTCTTTTTATAAGTAAGGCATTGCATACAAGGCAAGATCCTATCACTTTCTTTCTTCCGGTTGTATCTTCTAGAACCACGGGTCCAGGATTTGGTTCGGCTGTTTCCTCTACTGCATAACCTAAAATACTTTCAACGGCAATCTTTGTTATGAAGTTGCGGATTTGCTGTGCGAGATTCAATCATTGGCAATGCCAGTTCTTCACTCAGTTTCCGCATAAATTGACGACGTTCTCTCGTTTTTTTGGCAATCATTTTATTATTTTCGTAATAAATTATATATGATGCAAGTAAAGAAATGTCTAGCATGTTGAAGAACATTGCCATTGGCCATCTCGAAGATCTTCGTTAACTTGTGTACCTCCGAACCATTTGGTCCATTGTATTAACGCCAGCTTTATATTTATTATAAAATTAATAATTTCTGATTTCCGCTTAGTATCATCACTAACTGATGCATCTGAATGCATTGTAGATAACAGAATGACAGCTTTTTTTCGGAACATAAGAACACATGGTAACCTTTACGTGGAATCCAAAAACTGTCGAATACTGCTCGAATATCTGAAAACTTTGTTGTCTTATTTGCTGCTATAACAATAGGGATGTATGGTTTATTTTTTTTTATCGTGCCAACAATGGTAATATTCCACGATAACAAATGTTTAGCAACAGGTAGAGTAGTAAAGAAGTTATCCATGCAGATGTTTCTACCACTACCTCGATACGGAGCCGCCAATTCTTTCACTACTCTTTCACCCTGATTTTTTCCCCGAGTGTTACCTATTTTACCAGTGTACATAATCCCCTGCAAAGGATATGCGTTTTCCGCATCACAAATCCACCAGATCTTTATACCATACTTAGCTGGTTTCGGGACGTAGGTAAAGTCGGTCATTAACATAAGGGTTAAACAATACTTTAATTTTACTTATGTAAATATCGAAACAACGCAACTTGTTTTGTTTATGTTTATCCACCTGCACCTAGGTCAATGACCGGTAAGTCATAACAAGTTCTGTTAACAATTTTGTAATATTTGTTTTTAGAGAAAAATTATTATAATGTGTTAGAGCAGTGCATATTTCAGATTAGGATTTTTCTATACAAGACGAAAGAGACAGCAATATTATTAGAAAAATATTTATAAAATAAATAATTGAATTTCAAGTTAGTATTTTGTCAATGGATGGATGGTGTTATAGATGTAAAGACGAGCTTGAGACATTGCGATCAACAGCGTAATGATTGGCAGTTGAAGGAAAGAGATGGATATAGTTTCTAGATCAATCTAATAAAATAATTAGCAATTAGCTGATAGTGTTGCATCAGATTCTTCTATAGACATTTATAGGCGCCAAATTCAAAATCAAAAAGAAAATTTAAATATGATGTGTTTTGACTAACTAGCTGTGAAGCGAGATAATAATCACAAAAGTCCGCATACTTTCCACCTGCATGGTAGCATACAGAGTACTAAAAAAGAAAGGCATCGGTTTAACGTATATCTAGAGATACAGATTTTAAAAAGAAACCGATATATTTTGTGGAGGAATAAATTAAAGAAACTAGTATATAGAGTAATGCGGCATTTTTCTCTATATACGTATGAATTATAAAATAAACAAGGACGTATTTAACTGAGAATTATATCATGACAATGATAAACATTAAAGCTATAGTAACCGACATTAGAAGTATTTGATAAAGGCATTGTACACTGAACGCATACTACATCACCAAGTTGCGATAGTTATCTCCACTCAAAATGTATTTTTTTAAACCTTTGTATCTAAAATAATTTTTTTAATTCAATTTATATCCATGTACAAGACATATTGTTTTTCTAAATAATCAGGTAATAAAATTTCTATAAAATCATGTAACAATTACATTACAAATATTTCTTTTATGTTTGTATATAATCAATCCAGCATCCAATATTTCAGAACGTTTGCGTTTCCAATTTTGATGGCGAGGTTTTAGAGTACAACATAAACCTGTATCGTGATTGTCAGGAATAATATACCGAACAGTAAATACGTAAATACGTAAATATCTAAATACATAAAAACATTTTATATTTGATTATAAAGTAAATGTAGTTTATACTAGATATACATTTTACTATTTATTTGAATAAAATTTAATCATATTATAAATAAAATAAATTATACTATTTATTACATGACTGTGCTGTATATAGAGCATATTTTAAAAAAATATAACAATAATTTTAAGCACCCGAAAAATAGTAAATGTTGACATCACATATCAAAACATTACAAAATTTCTCAAAAATATTATATGCAATTACTTATGATATTACTCAAATACTGTACAAATTGATGAGATAAGTAATGGTAGAGTTATGTGTGATATGTGCTAAACACTGCACATATTTTGTGCAAGAGGACGAATACCATTGAGATCTTCATTCGGTTGCATTATTTTATTATTTGGACTTTCATTCTTATACCAGCTATTCCTTTTTTTGCCACATTTGCTAGATCACGTTTAATTCTACGCCTACGAGATGGATCATTTCTTCGAAATTGTAACATTGTTCTAAAATCGATCACGTATAAAAATCCAGCTATTAGTAGTTTGCCAATTTTATCTTTTTCCTTAAATGCCGCTTCCATTTGCGCGTTTGATCTTTCATCATATTGCCACCAGCCTAAAAATAAATATACTTTACTAAGTAATATTCAAGTTATATTTTATATGAAAATACTCCGAATTTATATTAATCACGTATATTATTATTAGTATACAAATGAGCATGAATCTGTCAAACGAAATAATAACACGTATCTTTTTCTAATATTAGTGAATTAATGGTTAATTAGTTAGTTAATGTATTTACACAAAGCACAAAATATATTTCATAGAAAACTCACCCCCACGTCCTTCATAGAACCAGTGATACGTCTCACTGATAGTCTTGTCTGATGGTGTAGCTAGTTCTTCGAGCAATAAGGGGTTTTCTAAGTAATCGACAGAGATTTCCTGTCGACACATAGCACATCTTTTACTTAAATTGGCGAATCCCTTAAATATTAAAATACAAATATGTTATGGACTAAACAGATAATGAACCATTACAATACGAATTATAGGTACCTTAACGCACAAAAAACAGAATATATGTCCACAAGGTAAGCGAGCAGGAAGAACGCATGTTTGAAGACAAACTGGACATTCCAGGGCATCTGTTCAATCAAAAAATATATCAATTAAAAAGGTAGCATGATGTATCCGTAGCATGATTTGTCACTCTCAAGCTGTCAATCAGTTTACAACTTTATATATTTCATATTTTTCATGTAGTTAGAAATAAATTAGGTACATACAATTTAAACAGCCCAAAATTAATTGGTTATTTCTGTACATCAAAACTTTATCAAGTTTGACCTATTTTTACGTACTTTCTTGTGTGCTTGGCTGATGTTCTAGTATTTCCTGAGATTCTGCCATTGTAGCATTTCAAAACATAAAGTAATCCCAAAAAAGTAAATTGTATTATTTCTTTTTAACAGATGATATTAGATTCCGTTGGATTCCGTTAACACATGCAGAGCAGAGATAATAATGCAGAGTGCAGTTCAGTGATACCACATATTAAAACATAATATTTTTTACGTTTACAATTTCTGTTGGTAGAAATACATTTGAGTTTATTATTTCTTTTTCAATACTATTTGTTACATTTTTAATATCAGTAGATATATGCAATTATTTTCAATCAATATAAATGTGTTTTTAAAATTTTAATATGTATTGTTTGATTTTTTCATACTGCTACAATAATGGGTCTATTGTGTTGTAATAGTACTAAACAAATGCAAATAATTGTATATAAAGTGATACAAAGCATAACACAAAATAAAACTACAATATTAATATATATTTCAAAGGGTAATTACATTTCTCATAAACATATATTTCAGAGAGTTACAATTATTTTTGATTTATAACATTTCATTAAAAATATGCAACATTTATAAATAATTTTAAACAAAACATATATTTAAAAAATCTAACGTCTAATTATACTTGTAAAAAAATATTTTAAATGAAATAATGGAATAGGTATTAAGTAAACATTAATTAAAAACAGTTCATATAGCTCCCAGTCATTACTCATGTATTAGGTGCCCTCTCCGAAAAAGGGAATGGTTTTTAATATCTATACAAAATTAATAAAATCTTTTCGAGAATACTTACTGTTAATTTCTGCTATTTGCTGCTTTATGGCAGCAAGATGAGGTTCATAAATGGCGTAGTTTTCCTTTGGACCATTTACCATGTCAGCCATCATGAAGCCCCGCATGATATTTAACAGTGGTATAATATTATGTTTACCTACTATAGTAATTACCTAAAAACAAATAATACAATGCATTATTTACTTTATTTATTTTCATCTGGTCTGATACTTCAAACATAAATCGGAGTTAAGCATGGTACTAACTAGTTTGATATTTCAATTAATTACATAGTGAAAAATATATATTCTTTATATTAAAATACTTATGAAAAGATATTCTTACGGGAAGGTCCACAATATCAGTGTTCACTAGTTCATTTTCTTCATTTGTTTTTATTTATAAGGTTTATAATCGTTTATAACAGTTAATATTATTATGCAACTCACGTCAATGTCGGAGATAATAACAGATAATAATGCACTAATAATGCACCAATAATGCACAATAATGCCTAATAATGGATAATAATCTAATAGTAAATGCATTTTTAATGTGTGAAGTCCGAACATACGGTAACATATGAAGTCAAAAATATGGCACGTGGGAATTATGAAATTTGAAATAAAAGATTTTTAAAAAGTTATATAAGTGGTCTATACTTTAAAATACTAAATAATAAAAGAAAAATACTAAAATAACAGAAAAACTATTTAAAGAAAAATATAAATTATGAATAAAGGGAATTAAATATTATTGATTTATATTAAATTAATATTTTATACTTACTTTTTACTAAATTTGTAATTTGTTTTTAGAAATTTATCGTAGAAAGTGTTTGCTAATATTTCTACTCTATCTAATGTCGAAACAGAAGTATTCCCTTTCAAGATATTGTTAATGTTGCGACACCAGTTCTTTGCTTGAATCCTAATTGCGATCTTGAAAATGTGGTTCTTTACTATTTGGCTGAAGTTGCAATTAATAATTGATTCATATTCTCCGTAATTTTCTAAGTAGTGTAGAATGGTTGCTCTGAAGTATTTGAAATGACAAACATGTTGGATTAAATTCCGAATAATCTGGCGAACCACATCAAAATTACGAATTATCTCCATTCACCTAAAAGAAAATATTATCATATCAAGATAATTTAATAATTGTCATTATTTATAATCATAATAATCATACAGCTTTCCTCATCTGCAGTAATGTAATTATTGCAATTTTCACATTTGTTCAGCTCCTTTGTAATTTTTTTTATTAGTGCAGAGTACTCCCTTGTCTCAAGAGTCGCACATTGGAGATTCTTTGTTGATACCTTCTGGATGACCTCACAATTTTCAGCGCCTTTCTGTAACATATTATTTGCCTTAATAATGAAATTCGATAATTTTCCAAGGCTTATGGCAAAATCGTTTTCACAATTTCTTCCAAAAGCCTTGGGTCCTGTTAAATTATTAAATAAAAGTGTTTTGTACGACGAACAAAACTGATAACTATTAGGCATATTGTTCCTACAGTTAATTGATCTTATCTGACCAAACAAGTTCTCTAACGCGTCTTGATTTATGTCTCTATGTCTATACGTCTCTCAACGCATATATTCTTTGAAGCCGGCTCCAAAGAACTTTGACATTTTCGATCGTAAATGCCAAATTTTTAATACATCTAATTTTATTATTAATTTTATCGTCCGCAGTTTTGGCGGTGATACTCTTAATTGTATTATTTTGTTTTGTCCAGAAGTTCATGTGTCCTGATGTTTTGGTAAGAGGACTCCTCAGTGGTTTTATGACGTCATCATGCTTCTTTTGAGTTGCGCCATTCAAACTGTCGAATATCTGGTCGCACAGCAGCAAAAATTCTCCGGTATCTTCAGTTTCTTTTTTCAAAGCATCATCCTTTAATTCTAAAACGTAATAATTTATTTATTTAAATAAGATTTAAATTTAAAACGTTAGTTTTAATAATGTACAATATACAGTTATGTTTACCAGAAGTCGTTTTAATTAAGTGCATTCCAACCCTTTGGCTTAAGACCTGGACTGCATATTTCACTTTCATCTTCGGAACAAGCTTGTTCTTTATATGGCGCTTTGATATATGGCCTGGAAAGGTTCTTCTTTCTGCAATTTCTTCTAAGTCTTTATCAAATGCCATTTCGATTGGCTTCCAGAAGGTGACTCTTTCTTTTCGTTCGTCAGGAAGGGCAAAGGTATAACTTCTTCCGTTTAACAATCCGTTTCTTAAGGTTTTTATCATACGAGGCACATCATATATAGGCACGATTGGACCTTTGCCCAGATCAAATGTATTAACTAATAAAATTAGAAAATATGTTATTACATAAGACTTAATAATATATTTTAAAGACACAAATTATTACCTCTCTGATTCATATCTTTCTTCTTGCTTTCTTCTATAAGCTCTGTAATAGCAGAGCTGTTGACTAGATGCTGGTCCCATACAGTTGAAACAACTTCAAATCCTTAAAGCATAATAAAGAAATAGTTACTACTCCAGTTAATATGTTACATCAATAATAAAATGATATGATTTATTAGTAAATATAAACTAACCAGTTTTCATTATTGCTGCAACTACTTTCTTAATACAATTTTTTAAAAGAGGCGTCGTGATGGAATTTTTATAATAAAAGCAGACTGGCTGCTTTAATTTAACTTCAAGCTTCTTAACATAAAGACCAGCACATGTCTTGCGAATTTCACATCCTGGTAATCATTCTCCATAATTTAAACACCCGTTGGTTTCATCCCAGTCGACGTGTGGTTGAATAGTCATTTCATCCCACATAAGTAAACATGCTCGATCACTAAGTTTTAAATTCTCGGCTTGATTCTTAAGGTGTTCCATTACTGCTTCATTTATCCCTAGAAATAAATTAAATTAACACATTAATTTAAGACATATTTATTAAAATTTTATTTATTTATATTACCAGGAAAAATTGGAATATTTGCAAGTTCACGCTTCAAAGTTAGGACACTGGGCGTTTGAAACGTGTTTTCAAGAAGTCTGTATGCCTTGGCACTACTTTGATATATTGAGAGAGCCAGATATTTTTCATCCTTTGTATACCGAATTGCTTGGGGACGCTGGCCTCTAGTCCTTATCTGGCACTTGAAGAATGTTTTCTGCTGTCCTGAAAGCAATTTAAAAGCATTACTATTGTAAAACTTGGTAGTAAGTTGACTATCTTTAACCCTCAAATGTTTATGATACTGTTCCCGTTTTTTGGAGTTAAGCAATTCCCTCCGTGTAGGGTCATTGTCTCTTCCATTACTGCCAATTTTCTCCTTTTTCCACTATTACTAGGAGGAGCCAATTTTCTCCTTTTTAGTAAATTCGCTGTAACTAGAAAATACATTTTATGAATATAGAACTTATATTAGTATATAGTGCTATATCCGAGTATATTGAGAATTACAGTTGCTATTTTAATATCAAATATACTTACAACCATTTAATTTAATACCGCTATTGGTGTAGCAGAAGATATGATTATATCATATTTAATATAGTATTCTTGTAGATTTAATATATATAGTAGATTTAATATATATAATAATATAGTATGCTTGTACTTACTAATGTTATTTGTGTTCTTAGCTTGTAACACAGGAACAGCTGAATTATAAAGTCTCTTAAAAGGAGGTTTATAAGTAGCATTCTGAAGGAAGTGTAGGGAGCATACTCGCCTTTCATATAATTTTTTTGGATCTAACTCAAGCAAATCAGTTTACATGTTTAATATGTGGGGTAATTATTTACATTACCGACCAATGTTGTTTTTGACTTTGTAAAAAAACTACTGCATATTTTTAGGTTTTATTATGCTTATTGTATTCTCAAAACATGTCAAAATCACTACGTTATAATTATTTTACCACTTTTAATTAAGAAATAGGAGATATTTAGGGTTAAAGTTGAAATTTCAAAATTGAGGTTATGTCACCACTTTTATGTGTATCAATTGACAGATTTTTTTCATAATACTGGCTTATTTGGATTCAAACCAAATCATTTTACTAGGATTCGTACCTTATGGTTTAAAAATATAATAATTTATATTCTGTATATATTATGAAAGAAGACAATTTTAACAGAAAATATGATAAATTTAGAGTGAGTTTAGAGTTTCTTTAAGTACATATACTTGATATATATTTAAATATATATATAATATATGTATGTAATAATATATAAGTTATATGTATTTAAAGTGATTTAGAGTCTTTAAATACATATAACTTATATATTATTACATACATATATTATATATATATATGTGAAACGTAAAAATACATCGAGCATGCAAAGTAGGCATAACTATAATACCCGGTCTAGGAAGTCATAAAGAATGTGATTAATGACGGTATGTTTTAAATAGAAACCAAGTGAAAGCACTTAGAACTTAAAACCACTGACTGAATATTTGAGGGTGTGTGTTTATTGAAATTAACCAGGCGTATTCTTAGAATTAAAATAACAAACCTTTTTAAAGTCAAGCTAAAAACTAATGTATAGGACTGAGTATATATTAACTAGAACTTAAGGTTGTTTATGCATTCATTGTTTTGTATTTGTAAAGTAAACACCAACGTTTATATTGTATCTTTATTGTATTATTATCATTATTATTATCATCGTTATTATTTTATTCAATAAATGTATTAAACCAATTATGTGATTCTTTATCATCCTGACAAACTAACTAAGATATTACATAGTTGAATATTAATTGAATTGACATTTGCCCTAAATTAAATAAGAGTACCTTGATTCCACATCAGATTAGCGGATTGGTTATTGTTTTCCACATAAGAAGTTGGATAGTTCTCGTTTTCCACATCAGAGGTGGCATTGTACTCTCGTTTCCACATCAGAAGTGCGGATTAGCAGCTCATAGCGAATTGAACTAAGTGCGCGAAGTGAATAATACAAAGAAGTGCGGATTAGTAACTCATAGCGAATTGAACTAAGTGCGGATTAGTTATCTACGAGTTATCCACAAGTGAATAATACGGAGAAGAATAATACAAGATAGTTTTCTACAAACAGTGCTTTCAAGTGATAGTTCATTAGCGGAATAGTCGAGAATTTATAAGACGGACTTTATAATAGGACTAGCAAGTGAATTGTATCAGAAAAGTGTGTAAACTGTTTTACGAGGAGAAAATTGAAAATGTCATATAACGTAAACATGAACGATACTACTGTGGAAGATAGTTTGTTAGCTGGACGCTCAGGTAACTCAACATCTAATGAAGATAGTTGGTTGGGAGTACAAGCAGAGCTGACGAGGCTTAGAACAGAACTATTGCAGTTGAGTATCGGGAATAGTACAATACAGGAACAGAGAATGAATCATCATGGGTTTATGCCGACACAGAACCTGGAATGCATACCTGTGTTTAACCCAGCAACCACGGTATTGACGGCTACAGCTTGGGTGCGAAAATTGGAGGATATAGCAGACATTTATGGCTGGAGTGATAAAGTGAAGCTTCATCAAGGTGTCAACAAGCTGCAGTGTGCCGCGAAAAACTGGTTTGATGCTAGTTTGAACGTAGTCAAGGATTGGACGACGTTCAAATACGAATTAATCAGGAATTTTCCAGTGGAGTACGATGAATCTGACGTACACATGGAACTAATGAAGAGACAACGAGAAAAAAACGAAGCAATAGAAGATTATGTATACTCGGTGAAAGCGATCGCCAGTAAGAGTAATAATATCAGTGAAAAGGCCGTGATAAAATACATAATAGCCGGACTAAACAACAAAGACTTGATAAGTGTGTTATCAATGTGTGACTTTAAAACAGTGCCTGATTTGTTGTTAAAAGTAAAACGGTATGATTCGACACTATTACAAGTGCAAGAAAGGAATAATTTTAGTGTACGTAAAGACAGACCAAAAGACTTAAACGCGATAAAATGTTTTAATTGTAATAAAACCGGACACAAGGCAAACGTGTGCCGAAAAAGCAACCAAGACAGTAGGACTAAAAGATTCGAACCAAGTGAGAAAAACATTAAAAGTGAAAGTAAAATAAGGTGTTTCAAATGTCAAAAAGAGGGACATATTTCGAGAAATTGTACCGCGAATAAAACGGGTGATACTTTGTTAGTGAACACAAATAAAACATGCGATATGACAAAAGACATGAGTATAGACAGTATCAGTTTTAAATGTCTGATTGACACCGGAAGTGATCAGAATTTGATTAGAGCTGACGACTACTTTAAATTAAACAGCAGTGTGGTTGTGCGTGAAAACAATACTGTATTGACTGGAATCGGAGGATTTCAAATCAAAGTTTTGGGTGAATTTAGTGCTCAAGTAAAAGTAGACAATGAACAGTACTATACCAACTTTTTAATAGTTCCATCAAGTACAACTAGACATAGTGTCTTAATCGGTAAACCTCTGCTAGACCAAGTAGAAACCACAATAAGTGTAGACGGTATTACCATGCGAAAAAAGTACGAGGATAGTGAACAGAATAAAATATTATGTGTAGTCGACGACGAAATCGTCATGGGTAATAATATTAGTCCAGATGTCAGGGCTAAAATTAAGGAACTTGTTGAAACCTATGAACCAAAAGTAACAAGGGTTACTGAAGTAGAAGCGAAAATATACATGACCGAAGAGGTTCCTGTTTATCAAAATCCGCGACGTATGGCTTACTGCGAACAGGAAGAAGTTGAGAAGCATGTACAAACCTGGTTGAACGACGGTATTATCGAACAACGAGCATCGGAGTATGCGAGTCCAGTCGTGCTAGTGAAAAAGAAAGATGGTAGCAGTCGACTTTGTATAGACTACCGCAAGTTAAACAAGAGGGTAGTAAAAGACCGTTATCCTTTGCCTGTGATACAGGAACAACTCGACAAGCTACGAGACGCCAAGCTTTTCACCACACTAGATTTAGAAAATGGATTTTTCCACGTTCCGATACATCAAGACAGTCAAAAGTACACTGCATTCGTCACGGGAAAATCACAATATGTCTTCAAGAGACTTCCGTTTGGATTTTGTAACAGTCCAGCGATTTTCCAAAGATTTATAAACACCGTGTTTAATAAATTAATAAGTGGAGGTATTTTGTTGGTTTATATGGACGATTTAATTCTACCGGCAAAAGACGAACTGGAAGCAGTAAATAATTTAACTTTAGTTTTTAAACAAGCAAGTGAGTTTGGTTTAAAATTAAAATGGAAAAAGTGTCAATTTTTGCAAGAAAGTGTAGAGTATTTAGGGCATATAATTACAAACAATATGATTATGCCATCGCCAACAAAAATAAAAAGTGTAATGAAGTATCCTGAACCGAAAACAGTGACGGACATACAAAGTTTTTTGGGGCTCACAGGTTATTTCAGAAAGTTTATAAAAGACTATAGTAACATCGCAAAACCACTAAGTGACTTATTACGTAAAGAGAATAATTTTGTGTTCAGTGATCAACAGCGTATATCGTTTAACATGTTGAAAGAAAAACTGTGTGAAAACCCGGTGTTATCGATATACAGACATGAAGCCGAAACAGAACTTCATTGTGACGCTAGCAAGTGGGGTTACGGCGGAATTTTGTTGCAAAAAGACTTTGACAATAAATTACATCCAGTTTATTATATGAGTAGAAAAACCAATCAGCATGAACAGAATTATAGTAGTTACGAATTGGAAATTCTAGCAGTAATCGAATCATTAAAAAAGTTTAGGGTATACCTGTTAGGTTTAAAATTTAAAATAATTACGGACTGTGCCGCTTTTCAAATGACTATAAATAAACGTGATTTATCGACGAGAGTGGCAAGGTGGATATTGTTGTTAAGTGAGTATAATTACACAATCGAACACCGTCCAGGAAAGTTAATGACGCACGTCGATGCATTGAGTAGGAACGCCGTAATGACGGTAGACAGCAATCTACTAAACCGAATGATAGCAGCTCAGCAACAGGACGAGAAATTACAATTAGTTAAGACCCTGTTAGAAACGCAAAAGTATGACAACTACGTTATGGTAAATGAATTGGTTTATTATGAAGATCCAGGTACAGACAGAAGACGAATCGTGATACCGAAGTCTCTGGAAGGTGAAATCATAAGAAAAGCTCATGATATTGGACATTATAAGCTAAAGAAAACAAAAGAATCAATTGATGCCGATTATTACATTCCAAACGTGGACAAGAAAATAACTAGGCATATTGAAAACTGCATAACGTGCATAGTAGCAGACCGAAAAATGGGAAAGCAGGAAGGGTTGTTACATCCTATTGAAAAATATGAAGTACCATTCCAAACATACCACGTAGACCATGTAGGACCTCTACAAGCTACAAGCAAGCAGTATAAACACATACTGGTAGTGGTGGACGCCTTTACGAAGTTTGTATGGCTCTATCCGGTCAAGTCATTGACCAGTACTGAAGTTATTACAAAGTTGAAAACCCAGTCTGAAGTATTTGGCGACCCGTATCGTATTGTAAGTGACCGAGGAACATCATTTACTTCAGAAGAATTTGAAGATTACTGCAAGATTAGAAATATTGAACATGTCAAGATTACTACAGGCGTACCTCGAGGAAATGGACAGGTGGAACGCGTAATCGGGACTATTATACCAGTGTTGGCCAAGCTTTCTATAAATAAACCACTCGAATGGTATAAATACGTGGGACGAGTACAGCAAGCATTAAACAAAACTTATCAGCGCAGCATAAATACTACACCTTTCAAGTTGTTAACAGGTGTGACAATGAAAACAGAAGATGAGATGCATATCTATCAGCTGTTAGAAGAAGTTACTCGAGAAATGCGAGAGGATGACTTGCAAGAGTTACGTGTTAACGCCAAGAAACAAATATTAAAAACACAGGAAGAGAATCGCAAGAATTTCAATAGAAATAGGAAACCAGCTATGACATACAAAGTCGGGGACATTGTAGCTGTAAAAAGAACTCAGTTTGGTACTGGATTGAAATTGCATAATAAATATTTAGGACCGTATCAAATTACAGGAGTTGACCCAAATGAACGGTATAGGGTAAGACGTATCGGTGAAGGGGAAGGTTCTTTTAATACACACTCAAGTGCAGACCACATGAAGCCATGGGGTGTGTTCTCAGACGACAGCGATTCTGAAACTGTAGTGTCAGGTGCCGAACAGCAACCAGATGACCGCAATGACGTATCGTCTTTAGGGGCCAAAGAGCAGTCGGACGGCCGTGTGAAACGTAAAAATACATCGAGCATGCAAAGTAGGCATAACTATAATACCCGGTCTAGGAAGTCATAAAGAATGTGATTAATGACGGTATGTTTTAAATAGAAACCAAGTGAAAGCACTTAGAACTTAAAACCACTGACTGAATATTTGAGGGTGTGTGTTTATTGAAATTAACCAGGCGTATTCTTAGAATTAAAATAACAAACCTTTTTAAAGTCAAGCTAAAAACTAATGTATAGGACTGAGTATATATTAACTAGAACTTAAGGTTGTTTATGCATTCATTGTTTTGTATTTGTAAAGTAAACACCAACGTTTATATTGTATCTTTATTGTATTATTATCATTATTATTATCATCGTTATTATTTTATTCAATAAATGTATTAAACCAATTATGTGATTCTTTATCATCCTGACAAACTAACTAAGATATTACATAGTTGAATATTAATTGAATTGACATTTGCCCTAAATTAAATAAGAGTACCTTGATTCCACATCAGATTAGCGGATTGGTTATTGTTTTCCACATAAGAAGTTGGATAGTTCTCGTTTTCCACATCAGAGGTGGCATTGTACTCTCGTTTCCACATATATATTTAAATATATATTAAGTATATATACTTAAGTTTTAATAAATTAATAAAGTTTAGTTTTAAGTTTGAATGTATATAGGAATTCTTTCTCCTCGTTTCCCAATCTAAGTCTGGCAATCGTTCTCATGTTTTTGTCTTTTTTTTCTCTTAAGTAATGTGGTATCTCTCTCTCACAAATCCTTTTATATATTGTGTTGTAATTGCTCTTCTCGATTTTTTCCATTCTTTCCTGTTGCTGTATCTCCTTGTCCTTTCTCCTTAGCTCATCTTCCCCACTTGCGCCTCCTTCTCTTCTTCTTTCTGCCTCCTCGATCGCCATTCCATTCCTTTCTCTTTCCCCCCCCCCCTTCTACCCGCCTCTCCGCTCCTTCAAAGAACGGTAATTCACAATGTTTGCAGGAGTCCATTTTCTCAATGACGATACGATATGATGACGATATATAGCCTTGACAATATGACGATAAATGATATAAATGAAAACATATATATTTCAAAATATCATATTTTCTGTTAAAATTGTCTTCTTTCATAATATATACAGAATATAAATTATTATATTTTTAAACCATAAGGTACGAATCCTAGTAAAATGATTTGGTTTGAATCCAAATAAGCCAGTAACCTCAATTTTGAAATTTCAACTTTAACCCTAAATATCTCCTATTTCTTAATTAAAAGTGGTAAAATAATTATAACGTAGTGATTTTGACATGTTTTGAGAATACAATAAGCATAATAAAACCTAAAAATATGCAGTAGTTTTTTTACAAAGTCAAAAACAACATTGGTCGGTAATGTAAATAATTACCATTAATTGAATGTAAATTAAATTTATTTAGTAGTAACAATTAATATAAAATACATGTTTTTTTATAGACGATTTCGGTTATGAACATATCTTATGGGTTTTCTCTGGAAGAAGAGGTATTCACTGCTGGGTTTGTGATTTAGGGGCCAGGCATTTAGATTCATGGCGTAGCAAATTGTCCCGGCGATTAAAATATTTTTATAAGAAATGTTAACATACATAAAAATAAATACTTATACAAAAGAAAAGTGTCACAAATATCAAATGTGCGGAAATACTTTTACGGTTGTGTGTATTTTCGATGGGTGTATATTTATTATATATAATTAGTCATTGTAACAATGGAAAAGAAATAGATAATAAGGTAAATACATACAAGTATATAAATAATAATAGAAAACAAACCCCCTGGTACGCAGGCAACATCTTTTACAGAATGATTAAGAAATTGTTATAACATTAGCATCTAAATAAATATTATAATTAATACTTGATGCAGACTGGTTTATCATCGAGTTTCATCATCAGCGCTATATTTTCTGGGTTTGGTTATTGTCAAAATTATTTGATTAAGTAGTTTAAATATATCTTGGCACCATAAAAACTGTAGAGACAATTGAAGGTCGACGGTGATAGGATTCAGTATTCGAAATAGGCTGTCATTATTTAATTTAATTTGCAAAGGCATGACTTTATACTTTGTATTTGTAGTAAAACTACTTTTGATCTATGTTTTATTATATTAGCCACTACTTTACATAACAAAATAAGCCGGCATGAAATGAAACATGCAAAGTAATCTTTACATATATTACATCAGATTCTTTATCTGGATAATTGGATTATTTTTATATAACTTACTTTGTTATTTATATGAAAAAGCTTTTACATTACGTTCGATGGAAAATATTCCTATATAAATACTTGTAGTATTTAATGTCCATACGTTAGCACGAAGGTAACCATTTTTTATATTTATTTATTAATAAATTGACTTTAATGCAACAAAATTAATTGGATTGCTTGCTTCCTAACGCTTGTTACGTAAATTTAGTTTAAGGCAGGCTAAAACATAATTTTTGATGCGTTTTTGAATTTTTAAATATTTACTATACTAGCCTTTATAATTCCTCTATTATTTAATTTACTGTTTTTATTTAATAATGTAATCTAGATTTCACGTTCTCGTTTAAGCATTCCTTTTCACAATTGTGTTTTAATTTAAGTTTAGTTAATTTAGTTAGTGAGTATGCATTGTTAGTAATATAAATTTAGACACTTCGACAAAATTGTATGTGAAATAATTAAAATTGCTATTTTTAATAACAATTAGTAATAGAAATTGCTTTCACTTCTATATTTTTCAAAAACTAACATTAAAGTTCTTTGAAAAGTAAATCCTACTGCATTTGGACAGATTGTCACATTTTAGAAGTTATAATATAATATAGTTTTTGTAAATTTAGTATTTTTAATTTAAAACATTTGACAAAAAAAAAAATAAGAAAACTTAAAAAATAAATTAAATTAAAAATGGTACTGTGAATGACTACGCGTATTGCTATATGCTAAACAATTTAAATTAATACAAAATAAAGTAGTGAGTGGGAATGATACTTTATTATTGACGGCATTTGACTAAAGCTGATACATGTATCATAAATATGTGATTATATTTGGTATATAATAACACCAAACTCACTTTAAAATATAACGATGGTCCAGGAATCGAGTTCGAAAGTATGGCATCCTGTGGAACCGCACTTGGATCAGAGTATGGCAGATTATATACTTGAATAGAATCGTATTAAATAATAAACACACAAAATGATGATGTAATGCAAAAAATTTTAATTGAAATATAAACAGAAAATAATGACTAATAAACATATTTATAATTTTATTATTATTGTCGATTAAGTAATTCCATTATTATATCCAACTGATACAGTCATATAAATTTTCCTATTGTTTCATAATATTTTAAATATTACAAAATAATATTTCCTATACTTATTCAAGAATTCAGATAAGAAAGAAGATTATTTGGAAGAACATTTGGCAAGAACAACACATTAAAGAATTATATAAAATAATGCAATCATACAGATAAAAAGTTCATAGTAGTGATTTAGGGGCCAGGCATTTAGATTCATGGCGTAGCAAATTGTCCCGGCGATTAAAATTTTTTTCGCACACCTTACATTTCAGTTGTATGGCACCCACATGTATTTGTAGGTGCCTCTTGAGTGCGCTCTTATAGCCGAACTTTTTCATGCATGCCCCGCACTTAAAGGCAGCCTTATGCGCCAAGACATGCCTTTTCAGTAGCGCCTTATACTTAAATTCTTTGTTGCACTCTGCGCAAATGAACGACATTTTTCTGCAAATAAATAAATAGTTAGTTAATTTATAAATAAATAAGTGTTAGTTTTTTAAGAAAAACAGTATTAACACTAATTAAAAACTGAACAAAATGAAATAGTTCTTTTTAACAAGAATCAAAACGACATATTACAAAGCGACGTGTTTTTGGTGTGTATGATTTGAATCCAACAAAATAATTCGTAATTACATTTCAAATTTTAATTCTATTTTCAAATTGAAATATTTAACTCGTTTAGGGCCGGTTTTATGGTCTTTTATTTACTTCGGGGTTACGAAACCCCGAGTTAGCTTAGTTCGGTACTTATTTTTGTATCGGGTTTTATGGTCCAAATTTAATCCCGAGTTAGTTAGTAGAGACGTAAACCATATTTTAAGAAATTCGAATATTTGTTTACAGTTGTAAATCCATGGGAATGCAAGATTCAGTTTAATTATTGTTTTAAAAATGACGGATTTCTCAACTTAGTACTATATTTGTATAATAGCTGATCTTCCTGATAGCTGATAATTGATTAAGGTCACTCACAAAATTCATAATAAACAATAATTTAATATTATAACCTAAAATATTATAATAATGATAGCTAAACTGGCTGAGATAGCATGATATTTTATCTCTGTTGCACACTTACTCCGGTTTAAATATTATTACCTTGAGGGCCGGTTTTATGGTCTTTTATTTACTTCGGTGTTACGAAACCCCGGGTTAGCTTAGTTCGGTACTTATTTTTGTATCGGGTTTTATGGTCCAAATTTAATCCCGAGTTAGTTAGTAGAGACGTAAACCATATTTTAAGAAATTCGAATATTTGTTTACAGTTGTAAATCCATGGGAATGCAAGATTCAGTTTAATTATTGTTTTAAAAATGACGGATTTCTCAACTTAGTACTATATTTGTATAATAGCTGATCTTCCTCATCATCTGTTATTGATAATTGATTATGGTCACTCACAAAATTCATAATAAACAATAATTTAATATTATAACCTAAAATATTATAATAATGATAGCTAAACTGGCTGAGATAGCATGATATTTTATCTCTGTTGCACACTTACTCCGGGTTAAATATTATTACCTCGATTTATGACGGGATATCTTACTCCGTGATTTTAGTTCCGAGTTAGCGTTAACCCTTGATGATAAAACTCTTTTTTCGTTTAATTCGGGAGTTAGCTATTTAGTTCGGTAGTAAGACGAACCATAAAACCGGGCCTGATAAACTGACTATAAAAATATAATTTTTTCAACAAAATATAAAATATTTTCAATTTATTCGTTATTTGACCAACTTTTTTTTCAAAATTTGTGATTTTTTTATTCGAATTATATAAAAAAATGTTATATATGTGGAAACGAGAGTACAATCCCAATCCTGATGTGGAAAACGAGAGCTATCCAACTTCTTATGTGGAAAACAATAACCAATCCGCTAATCTGATGTGGAATCAAGGTACTCTTATTTAATTTAGGGCAAATGTCAATTCAATTAATATTCAACTATGTAATATCTTAGTTGGTTTGTCAGGATGATAAAGAATCACATAATTGGTTTAATACATTTATTGAATAAAATAATAACGATGATAATAATAATGATAATAATACAATAAAGATACAATATAAACGTTGGTGTTTACTTTACAAATACAAAACAATGAATGCATAAACAACCTTAAATTCTAGCTAATATATACTCGGTCCTACATTAGTTTTTTCAGCTTGGCTTAAAAGGTTTGTTATTTTAATTCTAAGAATACGCCTGGTTAATTTCAATAACACATCCCCTCATGTATTCAATCAGTGGTTTAAAGTTCCACACATTATAATTGCTTTTAACTTGTCACTTGGTTTCTACTTAAAATATATACCCTCATTAATCACACTATTTTACGACTTTTCTAGCTCGGGTGTTATAGTTACGCCTACTTTGTACGCTTGATGTATTTTTACGATCCTACACGGCCATATGACCTTGCTTTGGCCTCCAAAGACGATACGTTACTGCTGTCATCTGTTTGCTGTTCGGCACCTGACCCATAACATCTCCGGTTTCAGAATCACTGTCGTCTGAGAATACGTCCCATGGTTTCATGTGATCGGCCTTTGAAAGTGTATTAGAAGAACCTTCCCCTTCACCGATACGTCTTACCCTATACCGCTCATTTCGGTCAACTCCTGTAACCTGATACGGTCCTAAATATTTGTTATATAATTTAAATCCAGTACCAAACTGGGTTCTTTTTACGGCAACAATGTCTCTGACTTTATATGTCCTAGCTGGTTTCCTATTTCTATTGAAATTCTTGCGATTCTCTTCCTGTGGTTTTAATATATGTTTCTTGTCGTTAGCACGTAACTCTAGCAAATCGTCCTCACGCATTTCTCGATTAACTTCTTCTTGTTCGCAGTAAGTCATACGTCGCGAATTTTGAAAAACAGGAACCTCATCGGTCATGTATATTTCTGCTGCTTCAGTAACCCTTGTTACTTTTGGTTCATAGGTTTCAACAAGTTCCTCAACTTTAGCCCTGGCACCTGGACTAATGTTATTACCCATGACGATTTCGTCGTCGGCTACACATAATTTTTTATACTGTTCACTTTCCACGTACTTTTTTCGCATGGTAATACCGTCTACACTTATTGTGGTTTCTACTTGATCTAGCAGAGGTTTACCGATTACAACACTATGTCTAGTTGTACTTGATGGAACTATTAAAAAGTTAGTACAGTACTGTTCATTGTCTACTTTCACTTGAGCACTAAATTCACCTAAAACTTTGATTTGAAATCCTCCGATTCCAGTCAATACAATATTATTTTCGCGCACAACCGCTTTATTACTTAATTTAATATAATCGTCAGCTCTAATCAAATTCTGATCACTTCCGGTATCAATCAGACATTTAAAACTGATACTGTCTATGCTCATGTCTTTTGTCATATCACTTGTTTTATTTGTGTTCACTATCAAAGCATCACTCGTTTTATTCGCGGTACAATTTCTCGAAATATGTCCCTCTTCATGACATTTAAAACACTTTATTTTACTTTCACTTTTAATGTTTTTCTCACTTGGTTCGACTCTTTTATTCTCACTGTCTTGGTTACTTTTTCGGCACACGTTTGCTTTATGTCCGAGTTCATTACAATTAAAACATTTTATCGCGTTTAAGTCTTTTGGTCTGTCTTTACGTACACTAAAATGATTCCTTTCTTGCACTTGCAATAGCGTCGAATCATACCGTTTTACTTTTAACAACAAATCGGGCACTGTTTTAAAGTCGCACATTGATAACACACTTATCAAGTCTTTGTTGTTTAGTCCGGCTATTATGTATTTTATCACGGCCTTTTCACTGATATTATCACTCTTACTGGCGATCGCTTTCACCGAGTATACATAATCTTCTATTGCTTCGTTTTTTTCTCGTCGTCTCTTCATTAGTTCCATGTGTACGTCAGATTCATCGTACTCCACTGGAAAATTCCTGATTAATTCGTATTTGAACGTCGTCCAATCCTTGACTACGTTCAAACTAGCATCAAACCAGTTTTTCGCGGCACACTGCAACTTGTTGACACCTTGATGAAGCTTCACTTTATCACTCCAGCCATAAATGTCTGCTATATCCTCCAATTTTCGCACCCAAGCTGTAGCCGTCAATACCGTGGTTGCTGGGTTAAACACAGGTATGCATTCCAGGTTCTGTGTCGGCATAAACCCATGATGATTCATTCTCTGTTCCTGTATTGTACTATTCCCGATACTCAACTGCAATAGTTCTGTTCTAAGCCTCGTCAGCTCTGCTTGTACTCCCAACCAACTATCTTCATTAGATGTTGAGTTACCTGAGCGTCCAGCTAACAAACTATCTTCCACAGTAGTATCGTTCATGTTTACGTTATATGCCATTTTCAATTTTCTCCTCGTAAAACAGTTTACACACTTTTCTGATACAATTCACTTGCTAGTCCTATTATAAAGTCCGTCTTATAAATTCTCGACTATTCCGCTAATGAACTATCACTTGAAAGCACTGTTTGTAGAAAACTATCTTGTATTATTCTTCTCTGTATTATTCACTTGTGTATAACTCGTAGATAACTAATCCGCACTTAGTTCAATTCGCTATGAGTTACTAATCCGCACTTCTTTGTATTATTCACTTCGCGCACTTAGTTCAATTCGCTATGAGCTGCTAATCCCACTTCTGATGTGGAAACGAGAGTACAATCCCAATCCTGATGTGGAAAACGAGAGCTATCCAACTTC
>CAVMBN010000156.1:0-22149 GCA_963678705.1 Panorpa germanica
TGTAGTGTTTATATGAGGTCTTCCTTATATATCTCTACAGATTTCTTGAATTTTAAACCACTTGATATTTTAGCACTAACACTAACCTAATTATTATCACTTTTTTTGTCTATCGCACTTATTAATGTCTTATATCAAACATCAAAGTTACAAATTTGAGGTTATGTTTATAAGACCGCGTGTACGCGTAATGATAAATTCGTTTTTAACACTGGTTTCCAACTGTCAAACTTTTGTAAAAACACTTTGTTTAGGGTAAATTAACACAAATTTAAAACAAACTTAAATACTTTTTGTTTGAAAAAGTATTCATATAATTTATTTAATATTTTTGCAAATTTAATTTCTCACTTTTAATCACTTTTTTCACCTAAAGTAGCAGGAGCCGATCACACACATAGTAGATAGGAACCACTTGTGTTGCAAAGCAATATTAACGTCCTTGTAAACCAATACGTAGGTCTTTCTTTTTGTATTAAGTCCCATCTGTCTTGCCAGAGCTTATGCATATATGCATTCATCTCTTTGGCAATATATTTGGTATCGTCTCCAGACTTTTATCCTACAGCCGCATTAACTTTAAATCCTCGAAATTTGTCGCATTAATTTTAAATCATCAAAATTTGATTTTTTCAGTTCTAGCGTAATTTGTACTTAAGTAAGTGCATGAGTGATTTTTAAATCTAAAGGAATTGTCTCCAATATCACTTGCACCACTTCTGTAGATACAGTTCTGCAACAACGCGTCATCGTCAATAACATAGTTCTTTGAATGGAAGATCTGGAAGATTGATCCTGTAATACCATGCCGAAGCACAATACACAACTATTAGCATAAATGCCCCCTTGTATAGTGTCGGCACAGTTGCCGAGTTTAAGCTTCATTCCGTCCTTGTGACACGCGCAAGGTGTGTTACAAGTTTATCATTCGTTGTTACTGTATTTGTCTCGTAGCTTTGTAGCTTCAAGAAACTACGGATTTTATATATAGCAGGTCGAGAACGGCTTTCTAGGGTTTCTGTACTATTTGCACCGATAAGGATCACATTATCGTTGGCAAAACATATGTCTACACAACCTTTCGAGTGAGAAACACAGTTCTCGTCGAATACCATGTTCCAGAGCTCAGGCCCCATTACAGATCGCTGAGGACAACCTTTAGATAGTTGCCTTTTCATGGAACGGTAATCGGTTTGTAAAATAATGTTCGACAATGAAAATAGTTCTCCATAGCGCAGTAGACGTACCTATAGGTTTTTGCCGGTCTAATTCTTTGAAGGTCACTTGGCCACCGGACATCAACAAAGGCACACTGAATTTCTATAAATATCTTATATACATACTTGTACTTATGCCTACTTACTTACCATTTGTTTGTTACCATTGAATGTTCATGAACGATCAATCACTATTTCCAAGAAACCGCATATATTGTTCACTTAATCACTTATAACAATTAATACACTCTTATTATTATTTAAAACACGCATTTATATAAACTAATTTTTGTGTTTTAATATTATTTGATAGTTAATGTTATTCGACTTACTTGATAGTGGGCGGCAATCTTTTGTCTTCCGTATATTTGTAGTGTTTATATGAGGTCTTCCTTATATATCTCTACAGATTTCTTGAATTTTAAACCACTTGATGTTTTAGCACTAACACTAACCTAATTATTATCACTTTTTTGTCTATCGCACTTATTAATGTCTTATATCAAACTTCAAAGTTACAAATTTGAGGTTATGTTTATAAGACCGCGTGTACGCGTAATGAAAAATTCGTTTTTAACACTGGTTTCCAACTGTCAAACTTTTGTAAAAACACTTTGTTTAGGGTAAATTAACACAAATTTAAAACAAACTTAAATACTTTTTGTTTGAAAAAGTATTCATATAATTTATTTAATTTTTTTCCATATTTAATTTCTCACTTTTAATCACTTTTTTTACCTAAAGTAGCAGGAGCCGATCACACACATAGTAGATAGGAACCACTTGTGTTGCGAAGCAATATTAACGTCCTTGTAAACCAATACGTAGGTCTTCCTTTTTGTATTAAGTCCCATCTGTCTTGCCAGAGCTTATGCATATATGCATTCATCTCTTTGGCAATATATTTGGTATCGTCTCCAGACTTTTATCCTACAGCCGCATTAACTTTAAATCCTCGAAATTTGTCGCAATAATTTTAAATCATCAAAATTTGATTTTTTCAGTTCTAGCGTAATTTGTACTTGAGTAAGTGCATGAGTGATTTTTAAATTTAAAGGAATTGTCCCCAATATCACTTGCACCACTTCTGTAGATACAGTTCTGCAACAACGCGTCATCGTCAATAACATAGTTCTTTGCATGGAAGATCTAGAAGATTGATCCTGTAATACCATGCCGAAGCACAATACACAACTATTAGCATAAATGCCACCTTGTATAGTGTCCGCATAGTTGCCGAGTTTAAGCTTTATTCCGTCTTTGTGACACGCGCAAGGTGTGTTACAAGTTTATCATTCGTTGTTACTGTATTTGTTTCGTAGCTTTGAAGCTTCAAGAAACTACAGATTTTATATATAGCAGAACGAGAACGGCTTTCTAGGGTTTCTGTACTATTTGCACCGATAAAAATCACATTATCGTTGGCAAAACATATGTCTACACAACCTTTCGAGTGAGAAACACAGTTCTCGTCGAATACCATGTTCCAGAGCTCAGGCCCCATTACAGATCGCTGAGGACAACCTTTAGATAGTTGCCTTTTCATGGAACGGTAATCGGTTTGTAAAATAATGTTCTACAATAAAAATAGTTCTCCATAGCGCAGTAGACGTCCCTATAGGTTTTTGCCGGTCTAATTCATTGAAGGTCACTTGGCCACCGGACATCAACAAAGGCACACTAAATTTCTAGTAAATATCTCTTATACATACTTGTAGTTATGCCTACTTACCTACCATTTGTTTGTTACCATTGAATGTTTATAAACGATCAATCACTGTTTCCAAGAAAACCGCATATATTGTTCACTTAATCACTTATAACAATTAATACACTCTCATTATTATTTAAAACACGCATTTATATAAACTAATTCTTGTGTTTTAATATTATTTATAGTTAATGTTATTCGACTTACTTGATAGTGGGCGGCAACCTTTTGTCTTCCGTATATTTGTAGTGTTTATATGAGGTCTTCCTTATATATCTCTACAGATTTCTTGAATTTTAAATCACTTGATGTTTTAGCACTAACACTAACCTAATTTTAATCACTTTTTTTGTCTATCGCACTAATTAATGTCTTATATCAAACATCAAAGTTACAAATTTGAGGTTATGTTTATAAGACCGCGTGTACGCGTAATGAAAAATTCGTTTTTAACACTGGTTTCCAACTGTCAAACTTTTGTAAAAACACTTTGTTTAGGGTAAATTAACACAAATTTAAAACAAACTTAAATACTTTTCGTTTGAATAAGTATTCATATAATTTATTTAATTTTTTTCTATAATTATTTTCTCACTTTTAATCACTTTTTTTACCTAAAGTAGCAGGAGCCAATCACACACATAGTAGATAGGAACCACTTGTGTTGCAAAGCAATATTAACGTCCTTGTAAACCAATACATAGGTCTTCCTCTTTGTATTAAGTCCCATCTGTCTTGCCAGAGCTTATGCATATATGCATTCATCTCTTTGGCAATATATTTGGTATCGTTTTCAGACTTTTATCCTACAGCCGCATTAACTTTAAATCCTCGAAATTTGTCGCATTAATTTTAAATCATCAAAATTTGATTTTTTCAGTTCTAGCGTAATTTGTACTTGAGTAAGTGCATAAGTGATTTTTAAATCTAAAGGAATTGTCCCCAATATCACTTGCACCACTTCTGTAGATACAGTTCTGCAACAACGCGTCATCGTCAATAACATAGTTCTTTGCATGGAAGATCTGAAAGATTGATCCTGTAATACCATGCCGAAGCACAATACACAACTATTAGCATAAATGCCCCCTTGTATAGTGTCGGCATAGTTGCCGAGTTTAAGCTTCATTCCGTCCTTGTGACACGCGCAAGGTGTGTTACAAGTTTATCATTCGTTATAACTGTATTTGTTTCGTAGCTTTGTAGCTTCAAGAAACTACAGATTTTATATATAGCAGGTCGAGAACGGCTTTCTAGGGTTTCTGTACTATTTGCACCGATAAGGATCACATTATCGTTGGCAAAACATCTGTCTACGCAACCTTTCGAGTGAGAAACACAGTTCTCGTCGAATACCATGTTCCAGAGCTCAGGCTCCATTACAGATCGCTGAGGATAACCTTTAGATAGTTGCCTTTTCATGGAACGGTAATCGGTTTGTAAAATAATGTTCGACAATGAAAATAGTTCTCCATAGCGCAGTAGACGTAACTATAGGTTTTTGCCGGTCTAATTCTTTGAAGGTCACTTGGCCACCGGACATTAACAAAGGCACACTGAATTTCTATAAATATCTCATATACATACTTGTACTTATGCCTACTTACTTACCATTTGTTTGTTACCATTGAATGTTCATGAACGATCAATCACTATTTCCAAGAAAACCGCATATATTGTTCACTTAATCACTTATAACAATTAACACACTCTCATTATTATTTAAAACACGCATTTAAATAAACTAGTTCTAGTGTTTTAATATTATTTATAGTTAATGTTATTCGACTTACTTGATAGTGGGCGACAACCTTTTGTCTTCCGTATATTTGTAGTGTTTATATGAGGTCTTCCTTATATATCTCTACAGATTTCTTGAGTTTTAAACCACTTGATGTTTTAGCACTAACACTAACCTAATTATTATCACTTTTTTTGTATATCGCACTTATTAATGTCTTATATCAAACATCAAAGTTACAAATTTGAGGTTATGTTTATAAGACCGCGTGTACGCGTAATGAAAAATTCGTTTTTAACACTGGTTTCCAACTGTCAAACTTTTGTAAAAACACTTTGTTTAGAGTAAATTAACATAAACTTAAAACAAACTTAAATACTTTTCGTTTGAAAAAGTATTCATATAATTTATTTAATTTTTTTCCATAATTAATTTCTCACATTTAATCACTTTTTTCACCTAAAGTAGCAGGAGCCGATCACACACATAGTAGATAGGAACCACTTGTGTTGCAAAGCAATATTAACGTCCTTGTAAACCAATACGTAGGTCTTCCTTTTTGTATTAAGTCCCATCTGTCTTGCCAGAGCTTATGCATATATGCATTCATCTCTTTGGCAATATATTTGGTATCGTCTCCAGACTTTTATCCTACAGCCGCATTAACTTTAAATCCTCGAAATTTGTCGCATTAATTTTAAATCATCAAAATTTGATTTTTTCAGTTCTAGCGTAATTTGTATTTGAGTAAGTGCATGAGTGATTTTTAAATCTAAAGGAATTGTCCCCAATATCACTTGCACCACTTCTGTAGATACAGTTCTGCAACAACGCGTCATCGTCAATAACATAGTTCTTTGCATGAAAGATCTGGAAGATTGATCCTGTAATACCATGCCGAAGCACAATACACAACTATTAGCATAAATGCCCCCTTGTATAGTGTCGGCATAGTTGCCGAGTTTAAGCTTCATTCCGTCCTTGTGACACGCGCAAGGTGTGTTACAAGTTTATCATTCGTTATTACTGTATTTGTTTCGTAGCTTTATAGCTTCAAGAAACTACAGATTTTATATATAGCAGGTCGAGAACGGCTTTCTAGGGTTTCTGTACTATTTGCACCGATAAGGATCACATTATCGTTGGCAAAACATATGTCTACACAACCTTTCGAGTGAGAAACACAGTTCTCGTCGAATACCATGTTCCAGAGCTCAGGCCCCATTACAGATCGCTGAGGACAACCTTTAGATAGTTGCCTTTTCATGGAACGGTATTTGGTTTGTAAAATAATGTTCGACAATGAAAATAGTTCTCCATAGCGCAGTAGACGTACCTATAGGTTTTTGCCGGTCTAATTCTTTGAAGGTCACTTGGCCACCGGACATCAACAAAGGCACACTGAATTTCTATAAATATCTCATATACATACTTGTACTTATGCCTACTAACTTACCATTTGTTTGTTACCATTGAATGTTCATGAACGATCAATCACTATTTCCAAGAAAGCCGCATATATTGTTCACTTAATCACTTATAACAATTAATACACTCTCATTTTTATTTAAAACACGCATTTATATAAACTTATTCTTGTGTTTTAATATTATTTATAGTTAATGTTATTCGACTTACTTGATAGTGGGCGGCAACCTTTTGTCTTCCGTATATTTGTAGTGTTTATATGAGGTCTTCCTTATATATCTCTACAGATTTCTTAAATTTTAAACCACTTGATGTTTTAGCACTAACACTAACCTAATTATTATTACTTTTTTTGTCTATCGCACTTATTAATGTCTTATATCAAACATCAAAGTTACAAATTTGAGGTTATGTTTATAAGACCGCGTGTACGCGTAATGAAAAATTCGTTTTTAACACTGGTTTCCAACTGTCAAACTTTTGTAAAAATACTTTGTTTAGGGTAAATTAACACAAATTTAAAACAAACTTAAATACTTTTCGTTTGAAAAAGTATTCATATAATTTATTTAATTTTTTTCCATAATTAATTTCTCACTTTTAATCACTTTTTCACCTAAAGTAGCAGGAGCCGATCACACACATAGTAGATAGGAACCACTTGTGTTGCAAAGCAATATTAACGTCCTTGTAAACCAATACGTAGGTCTTTCTTTTTGTATTAAGTCCCATCTGTCTTGCCAGAGCTTATGCATATATGCATTCATCTCTTTGGCAATATATTTGGTATCGTCTCCAGACTTTTACCCTACAGCCGCATTAACTTTAAATCCTCGAAATTTGTCGCATTAATTTTAAATCATCAAAATTTGATTCTTTCAGTTCTAGCGTAATTTGTACTTGAGTAAGTGCATGAGTGATTTTTAAATTTAAAGGAATTGTCCCCAATATCACTTGCACCACTTCTGTAGATACAGTTCTGCAACAACGCGTCATCGTCAATAACATAGTTCTTTGCATGGAAGATCTGAAAGATTGATCCTGTAATACCATGCCGAAGCACAATACACAACTATTAGCATAAATGCCCCCTTGTATAGTGTCGGCATAGTTGCCGAGTTTAAGCTTCATTCCGTCCTTGTGACACGCGCAAGGTGTGTTACAAGTTTATCATTTGTTGTTACTGTATTTGTTTCGTAGCTTTGTAGCTTCAAGAAACTACAGATTTTATATATAGCAGGTCGAGAACGGCTTTCTATGGTTTGTGTACTATTTGCACCGATAAGGATCACATTATCGTTGGCAAAACATATGTCTACACAACCTTTCGAGTGAGAAACACAGTTCTCGTCGAATACCATGTTCCAGAGCTCAGGCCCCATTACAGATCGCTGAGGACAACCTTTAGATAGTTGCCTTTTAATGGAACGGTAATCGGTTTGTAAAATAATGTTCGACAATGAAAATAGTTCTCCATAGCGCAGTAGACGTACCTATAGGTTTTTGCCGGTCTAATTCTTTGAAGGTCACTTGGCCACCGGACATCAACAAAGGCACACTGAATTTCTATAAATATCTCATATACATACTTGTACTTATGCCTACTGTAGTGTCTGTGAATGACATACTTTGATATGTCATACATCATACATATATATTATGTATACTATGATTAATTTATGTAAAACAAATGATAACAATATAGAAGTGATACAATAAACAATTATTCAAATATGCTACAATGGCGACGAGGATGGGATTAAAAAAAAAAAAAAGATAAGGATTGATTTAAATAAGGATAAACTGAAAATAAGGATAAAATAGAACGACATAAAAGTGAGCATATAAAATAACGAAACATAAAAGTGATAAAAATGTCTAATTTAGAATTGATGGGCATACAATCCTTTTTGCCAGAAATTTATAAATTAAATTGTGGTAAAGAATGGAAAAGGTGGAAGAGAGCATTTCAACACTATATTGATGCGGCTGGAGTAACTGATTATACACGTATAAAGAATATTTTTTTGCACTGTGCAGGAATGGAAGTGCAAGACGTTTATTATTCTCTGCCAGATGAAAAATTAGAACCATCACTATTATCAGGTACAGCTACAACGCATGAAAAAACTGTTTTTGAGGAAAATAAACCAAGATTGAGATATGAAATAATGTTATTAGCTCTAGATAAACATTATATAGGTCAGTCTAATACCACATATGAAAGACACGTTTTTCGAAAAATGGAATAAAATCCTGATGAAACATTAGAACAGTATATTGCTAGATTAAGAATACAGGCTAAGTTATGTGAATTTGGTGACAATTTAGATGATCAGTTGGTAGATCAAATAATAACAGGTTGTCAATCAGTCGAGCTAAGAAGAAAGTTACTTCAAAAAGGTAAAGTAAAATTAGATGAAGTAAACCAAATTGGTAAAACATTAGAAAATTTAGACTTGACAATGGCACATTTTTCAAAAGAGTCAGGACCTTTGCATATAAACCGGTTAAGAAATAATAAATTAAAAGAAAAAGATAAAGTTGGGTCAGGCGTAGGTAGACATAAGACAAACAGATGGGAGTCAAAAAGTAAAAGCTGCTATCGATGTGGTAGAGTGGGACATTTTGGTAGAGATCCTCAATGCACTGCAAAAGGAGCCAAATGTGTAAACTGTGGAAAAATTGGACATTTTGCTAAAGTTTGTAGAACTAAAGGAGTAAAATGGGTACAGAATGAAGCCTACGACGAAAATGAAAATGAAACAGAGAGTGATGAAAATTTATTCATAATAAGAGGAATGTCGCAATATAAAAGTAAAGATGATAAATTGAATGTTTCAGTAGGAGGAGTAGAAATAAAAATGTTGGTCGACTCAGGGAGTAGTTGCTGTGTAATTGATCAATGGACATGGAAAAAGTTGAAGCAACAAGGAGTACAAATAAGAAATAAAACAACACAAGTTGAAAAGAAGTTGTATGCATACGGATCAAAGAAGCCACTGGAAATTTTAGGTAAAGTTGAAACTGATATAACTGTAGGAAATAGAGTCGTAACAACAGAAATATATGTAACAAAAGAACTAGAAAAAGCAATTCTAGGAAAAGAAACAGCAAAAGAATTAGGTGTTATGAAAATTGGATTAAATATAAACAGAATCGAATCAGACAAAAAGATGCAAAAGGCAAAAAGAATAAAAATAAAACTACCCATAAACAAAGAGGTTCAGCCATGTTATACACCATATAGGAGACCACCACTGTCGCTGAGAAAAAAAGTAGAAATGAAACTGGATGAAATGGAGAAAACTGATATAATTGAAGTAGTTACAGGAGTTCAAAGTTGGAATTCAGCAATTGTACCGGTTCCAAAACCAGATGGCACAGTCAGAATTTGTATAGATCTAAGACAAGTAAGTAAAGCGATAAAAATGGAAAAGCATCCGATACCTATACTAGAAGATTTTTTGGGAGAAATAGGAAACAGTAAATGGTTCACAGTAATTGATCTTAAAAATGGATTTTATCATTTAGAATTAGATGATGAAAGTAAATATATAACAGCTTTCATGGGACCTAAACATACCTATGTTTTTAAAAGATTAGTAATGGGAATGAATTGTTCACCGGAAATATTTCAGAGAACAATAGAAAAAATATTAAGTGATGGAAAATGTGAAAACTATTGTTGCTATATAGATGATTGTCTGATACATGCGTCAACAAAAGAAGAGCTGATGAAGCATGTAAGAAAAATATTTAAAGTATTGGAAGAAGCAGGTTTAGAATTAAATACAAAGAAATGCCAATTTGATAAACAACAAGTTAAGTTTTTGGGACATTTAATAACAAAAGATGGAGTTAAACCTTCAGAAGATAAGGTAATTGCAGTAAAAGAATTTAGAACGCCAACAAACAAAAATGAAGTGAAAAGTTTTTTAGGTTTAGTTAATTTTGTGGGAAGATACATACCGCATTTATCTACAATTTCAGAACCTTTAAGAAAATTGACTTTAAATAATGCAAAGTTTGTTTGGGGAACAAAAGAACAAGAAAGTTTAGATAAAATCAAAGAAATAATAAGTGATGAGAAAATACTCGGATATTACAAGTCAGATGTTCAAACACAAATTATCTCAGATGCGAGTCCAGTTGGTTTAGGAGCTGTCTTAATTCAAGAAGGTAAAGTCATATGTTTTGCCAGTAAGAGTCTTTCGGAAAGAGAAAAGCGATACTCACAGTTAGAAAAAGAAGCTTTAGGATTGGTATGGGCTGTGGAGAGGTTCCACACATACATTTATGGAAGAACTTTTAAGCTATTAACGGATAATAAACCACTAGAATTCATATTAAAACAAGATAAACCAATTCCAAGAATACAAAGATGGTTATTAAGATTACAATCTTATGCTTATGAAGCAGAACATATTCCAGGAAAAGAAAATATTGCAGATCCACTATCAAGACTTTTGAAGATTCAGAAAAATGTAACTGAAGTTTTTAAAGAAAGTGATGAATACATTAGAATGATTATAGACCATAATATACCAAAAGCATTGACAATTAAAGAAATTTTGCAATCTATTGAAACGGATGAAGAACTAATAAAAGTCAGAGAATGCCTCACAGAAGGAAACATGCAAGATTGTCCAGAGACATTTAAGAAAATACAAAATGAATTAAGTGAGAGCAATGGAATTATTTTACGAAATGACAGAATAATAATACCAAATCAATTAAGAATGAGAACACTTGAACTAGCTCATGAAGGGCATCCAGGCATTGTACAAATGAAAAAGAAACTTAGAGGAAAAGTTTATTGGCCAAATATGGATCAAGAGGTAGAAGAGAGAGTAAGACGATGTGCAAGTTGTCAAATTGTTCAAGACTCATCAATACCAGAACCAATGATACGAAGAAAGTTACATGTAGGACCTTGGGAAGAAATTTCTGTAGATTTTAAGGGACCAGTCAAAACAGGAGAACATCTAATGGTCGTATATGATTACTACAGTAGATTTATTGAAGTAGCAGTTATGAAAAGAATTACTGCAGAAAAGACAATTGAAAAACTAAATAAATTATTTGAAAGGTATGGACTACCAAAATCAGTAACGGTGGATCAAGGAAGACAGTTTCAATGTAAAGAATTTAAACAATTTTGTAATTTAAATGATGTTAATATAAAATTCACCACTCCCTATTGGCCTAGAGCAAATGGTGGTGTGGAGCGTCAAAATAGAAGCATCCAGAAAATTCTTGACATTTCTTTCACACAACGCTTAAACTGGAGAAAAGAATTGGAAGCATATCTTTTCCATTATAGAAACACACCTCACACTATAACCGGAGTTCCACCCGCTGAATTGTTTTTTTTAAGGAAAATAAGAACAAAGATTCCAGAAATAAAGAAAAAATCCAAAGGTTGGACAAAAGAAGAAGTAAGGAAACGAGACGGTGAAATAAAACAGAAAGGAAAAGAATATCAAGATAACAGAAGAAGAAGAGCAAAATATTCTAACATACAGAAAGACGACTGGGTATGGAGAAAGAAAGAGAAAGAAAGAGGCTATTACACAAAGCCAGAAAAAGTAATAGAAAGAAAAGAAAGCCAAATTACAGCAAAAAATCATGAAGGTGTCATAAAATCAAAAAATGCCTCACATTTCAAAACATATATGGAGCCATATACATATACCGACCAGGTCTCTAAATCAAGTGGTCTGGTTACACTATCAACAGCTGCTACAAACAAGGCATGTGACATCGAGCAAGGAGTGCAGAGGCAATTGGAAAGATCGCTCCCAAGCCCTTTCACTATACCTAGGAGGTCAAAACGAGAGAAAAAAGTACCAGCGAAGTTTCAAGATTTTATAAGATATTAGTGTTTTTTAAAAAAAAAAAAAAAAAAAGAATATGCTCATTATGTTAATTGAAGTTTAAAATTAATGTTATATTGTTTAAGAAATTTTGTATATCGAAAAATTGTATTTAAAAAAAAAAAGGGGAAAGATGTAGTGTCTGTGAATGACATACTTTGATATGTCATACATCATACATATATATTATGTATACTTTGATTAATTTATGTAAAACAAATGATAACAATATAAAAGTGATACAATAAACAATTATTCAAATATGCTACACCTACTTACTTACCATTTGTTTGTTACCATTAAATGTTCATGAACGATCAATCACTATTTCCAAGAAAACAGCATATATTGTTCACTTAATCACTTATAACAATTAATACACTCTCATTATTATTTAAAACACGCATTTATATAAACTAATTCTTGTGTTTTAATATTATTTATAGGTAATGTTGTTCGACTTACCTGATAGTGGGCGGCAACCTTTTGTCTTCCGTATATTTGTAGTGTTTATATGAGGTCTTCCTTATATATCTTTACAGATTTCTTGAATTTTGAACCACTTGATGTTTTAGCACTAACACTAACCTAATTATTATCACTTTTTTTGTCTATCGCACTTATTAATGTCTTATATCAAACATCAAAGTTACAAATGGGTTACAAATGAGGTTATGTTTATAAGACCGCGTGTACGCGTAATGAAAAATTCGTTTTTAACACTGGTTTCCAACTGTCAAACTTTTGTAAAAACACTTTGTTTAGGGTAAATTAACACAAATTTAAAACAAACTTAAATACTTTTCGTTTGAAAAAGTATTCATATAATTTATTTAATTTTTTTCCATAATTAATTTCTCACTTTTAATCACTTTTTTTACCTGAAGTAGCAGGAGTCGATCACACACATAGTAAATAGGAACCACTTGTGTTGCAAAGCAATATTAACATCCTTCTAAACCAATACGTAGGTCTTCCTTTTTGTATTAAGTCCCATCTGTCTTGCCAGAGCTTATGCATATATGCATTCATCTCTTTGGCAATATATTTGGTATCGTCTCCAGACTTTTATCCTACAGCCGCATTAACTTTAAATCCTCGAAATTTGTCGCAATAATTTTAAATCATCAAAATTTGATTTTTTCAGTTCTAGCGTAATTTGTACTTGAGTAAGTGCATGAGTGATTTTTAAATATAAAGGAATTGTCCCCAATATCACTTGCACCACTTCTGTAGATACAGTTCTGCAACAACGCGTCATCGTCAATAACATAGTTCTTTGCATGGAAGATCTGGAAGATTGATCCTGTAATACCATGCCGAAGCACAATACACAACCATTAGCATAAATGCCCCCTTGTAAAGTGTCGGCATAGTTGCTGAGTTTAAGCTTCATTCCGTCCTTGTGACACGCGCAAGGTGTGTTACAAGTTTATCATTCGTTGTTACTGTATTTGATTCGTAGCTTTGTAGCTTCAAGAAACTACAGATTTTATATATAGCAGGTCGAGAACGGCTTTCTAGGGTTTCTGTACTATTTGCACCGATAAGGATCACATTATCGTTGGCAAAACATATGTCTACACAACCTTTCGAGTGAGAAACACAGTTCTTGTCGAATACCATGTTCCAGAGCTTAGGCTCTATTACAGATCGCTGAGGACAACATTTAGATAGTTGCCTTTTCATGGAACGGTAATCGGTTTGTAAAATAATGTTCGACAATGAAAATAGTTCTCCATAGCGCAGTAGACGTACCTATAGGTTTTTGCCGGTCTAATTCTTTGAAGGTAACTTGGCCACCGGACATCAACAAAGGCACACTGAATTTCTATAAATATCTTATATACATACTTGTACTTATGCCTACTTACTTACCATTTGTTTGTTACCATTGAATGTTCATGAACGATCAATCACTATTTCCAAGAAAACCGCATATATTGTTCACTTAATCACTTATAACAATTAATACACTCTCATTATTATTTAAAACACGCATTTATATAAACTAATTCTTGTGTTTTAATATTATTTAGATTTAATATTATTCGACTTACTTGATAGTGGGCGGCAACCTTTTGTCTTCCGTATATTTGTAGTGTTTATATGAGGTCTTTCTCATATATCTCTACAGATTTCTTGAATTTTAAACCACTTGATGTTTTAGCACTAACACTAACCTAATTATTATCACTTTTTTTGTCTATCGCACTTATTAATGTCTTATATCAAACATTAAAGTGACAAATTTGAGGTTATGTTTATAAGACCGCGTGTACGCGTAATGAAAAATTCGTTTTTAACACTGGTTTGCAACTGCCAAACTTTTGTAAAAACACTTTGTTTAGGGTAAATTAACACAAATTTAAAACAAACTTAAATACTTTTCGTTTGAAAAAGTATTCATATAATTTATTTAATTTTTTTCCATAATTATTTTCTCACTTTTAATCACTTTTTTCACCTAAAGTAGCAGGAGCCGATCACACACATAGTAGATAGGAACCACTTGTGTTGCAAAGCAATACTAACGTCCTTGTAAATTAATACGTAGGTCTTCCTTTTTGTATTAAGTCCCATCTGTCTTGCCAGAGCTTATGCATATATGCATTCATCTCTTTGGCAATATATTTGGTATCGTCTCCAGACTTTTATCCTACAGCCGCATTAACTTTGAATCCTCGAAATTTGTCGCATTAATTTTAAATAATCAAAATTTGATTTTTTTAGTTCTAGCGTAATTTGTACTTGAGTAAGTGCATGAGTGATTTTTAAATCTAAAGGAATTGTCCCCAATATCACTTGCACCACTTCTGTAGATACAGTTCTGCAACAACGCGTCATCGTCAATAACATAGTTCTTTGCATGGAAGATCTGGAAGATTGATCCTGTAATACCATGCCGAAGCACAATACACAACCATTAGCATAAATGCCCCCTTGTATAGTGTCGGCATAGTTGCCGAGTTTAAGCTTCATTTCGTCCTTGTGAAACGCGCAAGGTGTGTTACAAGTTTATTATTCGTTGTTACTGTATTTGATTCGTAGCTTTGTAGCTTCAAGAAACTACAGATTTTATATATAGCAGGTCGAGAACGGCTTTCTAGGGTTTCTGTACTATTTGCACCGATAAGGATCACATTATCGTTGGCAAAACATATGTCTACACAACCTTTTGAGTGAGAAACACAGTTCTCGTCGAATACTATGTTCCAGAGCTCAGGCCCCATTACAGATCGCTGAGGACAACATTTAGAAAGTTGCCTTTTCATGGAACGGTAATCGGTTTGTTAAATAATGGTAGACAATGAAAATAGTTTTCCATAGCGCAGTAGACGTACCTATAGGTTTTTGCCGGTCTAATTCTTTGAAGGTCACTTGGCCACCGGACATCAACAAAGGCACACTGAATTTCTATAAATATCTCATATACATACTGGTACTTATGCCTACTTACTTACCATTTGTTTGTTACCATTGAATGTTCATGAACGATCAATCACTATTTCCAAGAAAACCGCATATATTGTTCACTTAATCACTTATAACAATTAATACACTCTCATTATTATTTAAAACACGCATTTATATAAACTAATTCTTGTGTTTTAATATTATTTATAGTTAATATTATTCAACTTACTTGATAGTGGGCGGCAACCTTTTGTCTTCCGTATATTTGTAGTGTTTATATGAGGTCTTCCTTATATATCTCTACAGATTTCTTGAATTTTAAACCACTTAATGTTTTAGCACAAACACTAACCTTATTATTATCACTTTTTTTGTCTATCGCACTTATTAATGTCTTATATCAAATATTAAAGTTACAAATTTGAGGTTATGTTTATAGGACCGGTTTCCAACTGTCAAACTTTTGTAAAAACACTTTGTTTAGGGTAAATTAACACAAATTTAAAACAAACTTAAATACTTTTCGTTTGAAAAAGTATTCATATAATTTATTTAATTTTTTTCCATAATTAATTTCTCACTTTTAATCACTTTTTTCACCTAAAGTAGCAGGAGCCGATCACACACATAGTAGATAGGAACCACTTAAGTTGCAAAGCAATATTAACGTCCTTGTAAACCAATACGTAGGTCTTCCTTTTTGTATTAAGTCCCATCTGTCTTGCCAGAGCTTATGCATATATGCATTCATCTCTTTGGCAATATATTTGGTATCGTCTCCAGACTTTTATCCTACAGCCGCATTAACTTTAAATCCTCGAAATTTGTCGCATTAATTTTAAATCATCAAAATTTGATTTTTTCAGTTCTAGCGTAATTTGTACTTGAGTAAGTGCATGAGTGGTTTTTAAATCTAAAGGAATTGTCCCCAATATCACTTGCACCACTTCTGTAGATACAGTTCTGCAAAAACGCGTCATCGTCAATAACATAGTTCTTTGCATGGAAGATCTGGAAGATTGATCCTGTAATACCATGCCGAAGCACAATACACAACTATTAGCATAAATGCCCTCTTGTATAGTGTCGGCATAGTTGCCGAGTTTAAGCTTCATTCCGTCCTTGTGACACGCGCAAGGTGTGTTACAAGTTTATCATTCGTTGTTACTGTATTTGTTTCGTAGCTTTGTAGCTTCAATAAACTACAGATTTTATATATAGCAGGTCGAGAACGGCTTTCTAGGGTTTCTGTACTATTTGCACCGATAAGGATCACATTATCGTTGGCAAAACATATGTCTACACAACCTTTCGAGTGAGAAACACAGTTCTCGTCGAATACCATGTTCCAGAGCTCAGGCCCCATTACAGATCGCTGAGGACAACCTTTAGATAGTTGCCTTTTCATGAAACGGTAATCGGTTTGTAAAATAATGTTCGACAATGAAAATAGTTCTCCATAGCGCAGTAGACGTGCCTATAGGTTTTTGCCGGTCTAATTCTTTGAAGGTCACTTGGCCACCGGACATCAACAAAGGCACACTGAATTTCTATAAATATCTCATATACATACTTGTACTTATGCCTACTTACTTACCATTTGTTTGTTACTATTAAATGTTCATGAACGATCAATCACTATTTCCAAGAAAACCGCATATATTGTTCACTTAATCACTTATAACAATAAATACACTCTCATTATTATTTAAAACACGAATTTATATAAACTAATTCTTGTGTTTTAATATTATTTATAGTTAATGTTATTCGACTTACTTGATAGTGGGCGGCAACCTTTTGTCTTCCGTATATTTGTAGTGTTTATATGAGGTCTTCCTTATATATCTCTACAGATTTCTTGAATTTTAAACCACTTGATGTTTTAGCACTAACACTAACCTAATTATTATCACTTTTTTTGTCTATCGCACTTATTAATGTCTTATATCAAACATTAAAGTTACAAATTTGAGGTTATGTTTAAAAGACCGCTTGTACGCGTAATTAAAAATTCGTTTTTAACACTGGTTTCCAACTGTCAAACTTTTGTAAAAACACTTTGTTTAGGGTAAATTAACACAAATTTAAAACAAACTTAAATACTTTTCGTTTGAAAAAGTATTCATATAATTTATTTAATTTTTTTCCATAATTAATTTCTCACTTTTAATCACTTTTTTCACCTAAAGTAGCAGGAGCCGATCACACACTTAGTAGATAGGAACCACTTGTGTTGCAAAGCAATATTAACGTCCTTGTAAACCAATACGTAGGTCTTCCTTTTTGTATTAAGTCCCATCTGTCTTGCCAGAGCTTATGCATATATGCATTCATCTCTTTGGCAATATATTTGGTATCGTCTCTAGACTTTTATCCTACAGCCGCATTAACTTTAAATCCTCGAAATTTGTCGCATTAATTTTAAATCATCAAATTTTGATTTTTTCAGTTCTAGCGTAATTTGTACTTGAGTAAGTGCATGAGTGATTTTTAAATGTAAAGGAATTGTCCCCAATATCACTTGCACCACTTCTGTAGATACAGTTCTGCAACAACGTGTCATCGTCAATAACATAGTTCTTTGCATGGAAGATCTGGAAGATTGATCCTGTAATACCATGCCGAGGCACAATACACAACTATTAGCATAAATGCCCCCTTGTATAGTGTCGGCATAGTTGCCGAGTTTAAGCTTCATTCCGTTCTTGTGACACGCGCAAGGTGTGTTACAAGTTTATCATTCGTTGTTACTGTATTTGTTTCGTAGCTTTGTAGCTTCAAGAAACTACAGATTTTATATATAGCAGGTCCAGAACGGCTTTCTAGGGTTTCTGTACTATTTGCACCGATAAGGATCACATTATCGTTGGCAAAACATATGTCTACACAACCTTACGAGTGAGAAACACAGTTCTCGTCGAATACCATGTTCCAGAGCTCAGGCCCCATTACAGATCGCTGAGGACAACCTTTAGATAGTTGCCTTTTCATGGAACGGTAATCGGTTTGTAAAATAATGTTCGACAATGAAAATAGTTCTCCATAGCGCAGTTGACGTACCTATAGGTTTTTGCCGGTCTAATTCTTTTAAGGTCACTTGGCTACCGGACATCAACAAAGGCACACTGAATTTCTATAAATATCTCATATACATACATGTACTTATGCCTACTTACTTACCATTTGTTTGTTACCATTAAATGTTCATGAACGATCAATCACTATTTCCAAGAACCACTTAACTTTGTTCACTTAATCACTTATAACAATTAACACACTCAGTAGGGTAGGAGAGCCGGTTCTAGGACAGTTTGGAGTGGGGATGCATTTAGGTCACGGAATGAAGAAGAAGGGCGTGGCTAGACAATGTTGGAGGGTAATAGTGGGGTGAGGAGTGAGGTGGCGTGGCTAGACAATGTTGGGGGTAATAGTAGGGTGGGGAGTGAGGTGGCGTGGCTAGACAATGTTGGGGGGTAATAGTGGGGATAATATGAAAGAGTGAGATAGCGATAATAAGTATCACGTGTGTGTGTTAGTATTGGCGTAATTATTGCATTCTTCGTCAATTTCCGGAAACCAATCGTTTATGTTCGTGTCCTAGATGTCATTACAGCTTTTATCTCTAGGTACATTCTCTACAATACCCAAGGTTATGAGTGAGAAAGCAATAGTGGTAAAGAGTGAGATACCGATATTAATTCTTATGTTTGATTTGTTATTGGTTATAAGATTATAACGTTGTAGGTGTAAAAGTGTTAGTTATATGTTATAATGACGTTATATTACACATGGTGGGGTATAAGGAGATGATGACATCATTACTGACTTTATCTGTTGGTACAGTGGTATAAGTGAGAAAGCAATAGTGGTAAAGAGTGAGATACCGATATTAATTCTTATGTTTGATTTGTTATTGGTTATAAGATTATAACGTTGTAGGTGTAAAAGTGTTAGTTATATGTTATAATGACGTTATATTACACATGGTGGGGTATAATATGAAAGGTTATAGTATAATTTGCGATATATATTCTTAAGGATTGTTAAACATAGATTATAACAATACCTATTACAATAACAGTGTTAAATTATTTATAACAGTGTATTTATAGCGCTTCGAATTCACCAGAAATTTGCAAACAGCACATGTGTGAAAAACTTTGGACATCAAATTTAGATTCAGATTGTGAATTGATTGAAGAAACTGTCGATATATCTGACGATAACAACGAAATCATAGAAATCGTTGACTCTGAAGAAGAAGGTTAGTCAGTGATTATAGAAAAGTACTAAAATTGGAAGTGATTGATTGTATTAAGATTAAGTTAAGCGTATTTTTATGAAAATGTATATTAAAAATTTTTCTCTACGTTTATTATTTGAAATAAATGAAGGTGAACATATGTTTATTTTACCTAGACTATTAAATATTGAAGTAAATTTTAATTTATTTTTAGATAGAAAAGAATTGTTATTATTGATATTAATTGATAATATAAGCAAGATATATTTAAACATAATATATATACCAAATAAATTTAATTTAGGCATTGATTTAAAGTTAAATTGTGGATTACAGTGTCATTTGTTAATAGATTTAAATATGTTTAATCAATTTAAATTCTTTGATGAAATTATAATCAATCAGAATAATTTCTGTGAAACTTTTAGAGCCGGGTTACTTTTTATATCTGAATTTGGAGACCCTGGATATGAGAGCCAAGACTCACTTGATTGGATTCTTAATGATTAATTTTATTGCACTAATTACTAATAGATTGTAAATTTTATTGTACATAGAAAATATATCCAAATAAGGATAATTCATAAAGTATAAGGGTGCTAATTCATCCATTGAATTTACATGACTTGAACAATATGAATACAAAATTGCATGACTTAACCAAATATGGGCACAAAATTTTTATTTTTTTTTTTTTTTTTTTTTAAGCTATAATTATAGTGGGGACTATTATATATATATAAATTACGTTTAAAAAATACTTATTTTATACAGTAATTGTACGTGTAAACATTGTAAAACAATGAGTGACTTTGAGAACTATTGTGTTGCAGTAGTTAATTTTGATCAAAATATTTTATATACATGTGTAAACATTGTAACAGTTTCGGGAAAATCGGTGAGTTTTTCTTCTGTGTATGTGATATCCGCATTAATGTATATAACTATTGCAAATTTTCATTTTTTTATAGTTTTGCCATAAACATTGGATTCAATACTTAAGGGAAAGCGAGGAATATCACTTAATAGATAATTATAAAGATTTTTTAAGTATAGGATATACAATTAGCCAATTGGCTTCAACTGAATTAATCCTTAGAGAAAATTTTGAATTTAAGTATCAGTTTTATATAAAGAGTGATGTAGGTCATACATGTTGGAAAAATATTTTAAAAGTTTTAAGTACTGGTAAATATAATAGTTCTTATGATCATTGTACCACTCAAAAATTAAAAAAATTATCTTTCAATGAAATTATTGATTTTAATATAAATTCTATTTTATATTTGGAAATTTTACAAAATTTAAAATTACATTCACCGGTCAATCAGGATTATATTTTTAAAGTAGTTAAACGTTTAAATTTAAAAATATTTAAAAATGAATTAAAATCAGAAAGAATTAGAAAAAAAGATAACAAAACTAGTTCATATTTTAAAAAATTACAGGAACGAAAAAATAGATTTAATAGAGTTACTAATATTTATAATTTAGAAGTAGGAGGGGGAGGTAAAAGAGTAATTTCGAAAGCATATAAAAGTCATGACAATTTTAATTTTATTTAGTTACAATTTAAAATTGTAGCGTAATTGATCATATATATTTTTTATGCAATGGAGTCATTAAATAAAGTTGATTTCATAAATCCAATATATTTGCTTAAGTGCTCATATTTTTTAAATACAAGTAAAACTAAGCAAATTACAGTTGCTTTAGATGCAAATAATTTTTGTGAGAGTGTTTGTGTGATTGAAAAGTTTAACGAGCAGTATGTAAATTTATCACAAAATGACTGGGAAATTATTTTAAATAACAAAGCCAGTATTTCCAATTATTTTAATGGAATAATAACATATCTGGAGCAACCATGTATTGTATTGTCAAAATGTACAATTCATTTTCAAACTTTGTATGAAAAACCGACTATGGTTATCGAGCAAAATTATCAACTTAAATCAATTTTGGCAGATAATGGTCCAAGATTATCTGTATACATGCAAATAGAGTCTTGGCAGAAACTTATGCAGTTAGCAGAGTGCATTACGTTTTCTTTAAATCAACTTACGGCATGGTCAAAGTCTGCATTGAATATTTTTAATGAAGTGGAGAATAAGTTGTTTTCTTTACTAATAGAAAGTAATGAAATAAATTATAAAAACCATAACAAATACTTTTATGAAAATTTCGTTTTAAATAACATTAATAACATAGAATTAAATTACTATAAATTGTTTACTAATATATCATCAAATATGAATGTAAAGTTACTAAGCTTAGAAATTAAGGCGCTTTGTATAGACTTACTTAAGACTCAAATACAAGAAAAAGCTAATAAATATGTATAATTGTAAATATGTATAGAGTGTATATAAATAAAATTTTATAAATGAAAGAACATGTATTTTATTTATTAAGGTATATTTATTTATTTATTAAGGTATAACTATTTCCATTAGAATCATAATATAAATTAAAATTACAATCACAACAGTTTCTTATTTGACATGGAG
>CAVMBN010000157.1:0-28704 GCA_963678705.1 Panorpa germanica
CTCATCCTCGATCTGTATTTCAATCACATAACACCAATATAAATGATAAATGTCATTTAAGAGATTTTAAATTGTGTAATATTTGTTATTTTCATCAAAAAGAAATTGCCTTTATTGCATGTGGACACATTATTGCATGCATTAAATGTTCCGTATCCTTAAAAAAATGTCCAAAGTGTTATATGCCATACAATGGCTTAATGAAAATTTCCATTGTTTAACAAAAAAAAAAAATCCAAAAAAAACAACTTTAAACCACACAAAGGAATGTGTTGATAAGATACCGTTTTTATTTAATTTTTAATTGGCATAAACCGTAAAAAAATATATATGTTTCCGTGGAAATTTCCATTGTTTAACAAAAAAAAAACCAAAAAAAACCAAAAAAAACAACTTTAAACCACACAAAGGAATGTGTTGATAAGATACCGTTTTTATTTAATTTTTAATTGGTATAAACCGCAAAAAAATATATGTTTCCAGTGGAAATTTCCATTGTTTAACAAAAAAAAACAAGTTTAAACCACACGCCCACACACAAAAAAATAGTTTTTAATTGGCATAAACCACAAAAATAATCTATGTTTCCGGTTTATAATTGTCACAGGAAGGGGAGGGGGGTGGGGGGCTTGTACAATTTTTTTTACCTTTGATTTATTCCGTTCTATGTTGTTGCATTCTGCGTTGTTTTTTATTTTATTCTTTTTACCTGTGATTTATACCGTTCTATGTTGTTTGCGAGAAATTTTACCTTTGATGTTGTTCACGAGAATCGAACTCGAAGCGCGAATAGGGTGTTATAGAATATTTTTTTTTAACACAACTTAACCAACTAAGCCATCCTAGGTGGCACAATATTTACATGTTAATAAAATTCTTTCATTTCAACCAAACAACCAGTAGTTGTCAAAATGTTAGTAAACAATTCGTAATACAGACTTTTTTACACCCACACACACACACACACACCTGACCCCCCACGACACACACACACAACCCTCTGACCAACCCCACACCGACACCTACCACACACAGACAGACAGACACCTACCCCACCCATACACCTGAACCCTTGACACACACACACCTGCTGCTGATAACTGACCTACTCCACACACACACACCTGAACAACCCCCTTGACCACCCCCCCTGACAACAACACCACCCTTGACCACCCCTGACAACAACCCTTCAACAACACCCCCTTAACCCCAACCCTGCTCAGGTGGGTGACCTTGACCCCTGTGACCTTGACCTACATGACAAGATAGGGACAAGATAATGACAAGATAACCACAACTGATCAGAGGGTGTCATCCTTACGGTTATCTACATGACAAGATAATGACAAGATAACCACAACTGATAAGAGGGTGTCATCCTTCCGGTTATCTACATGACAAGATAATGACAAGATAGTGACAAGATAACAAAGGTGTCATCCTTCTGGTTGTGCCAGGATCCCTATAACTTATCTACTCATAACAATTAGTTTATACTCGTATAAAAGCGAGTTTTAAATAATAAAGAGAGTGTATTAATTGTTATAAGTAAACAATAAATATGGTTTTCTTGAAAATTGTGACTGATTGTTCATGAACAATCACACTATACCAAGATAACGCAAAAAAAAACATAACTTGTCGCATAATATAATACTATATAGAATTTATAGAAATTCCAGGGTGCCTTTTATAATGTCTGGTTGCCAAGTGTCCTTCGAATAATTAGGCCGGCAAAAATCTCTAGGAATGTCTACTGCACTATGGAGAACTATATTCATTGTTTAACATTAATTTTACAAACCGATTACCGTTCCATGAAAAGAGGCAACTATCTAATGGTTGACCTCAACTCTGGAACATGGTATTCGACGAGGACTGTGTTTCTCACTCGAAAGGTTGTGTAAACGTATGTTTTGATAAAATGTGTAGTTTCTTGAAGCTACACAAAATGGCTATATCTTTAAGAAAAACAAAGATGATGATCCTTGCCTTTAGCAAGACAGATGGGACTTAACAGAATAAGGAAAAACAACATATTGGTTAACAAAGACGTTAATTTTGATTTGCAACACAAGTGGTACCTATCTACTGTGTGTGTGTTCGATCGGCATCTGCTACTTTAGGTGAAAAAAGTGATTAAAAGTGAGAAATTAATTACGGAAAAAAATTAAATATATTATATAAATACTTCTTTTAACGAAATGTATTTAAGTTTATTTTAATATTGTGCTAATTTACTCTAAAATAAGTGTTTTAAAAAATGTTTGACAGTTAGAAACCAGTGTTGAAAAATATAATTAAATATATATATGACGCGTATACGCGGTCTTATGAAAATAACCTTAAAACTGTAACTTTGTCCTTTTTAAGAAAAAACAATAATAAGTGCGATAGACAAAGAAATTGATAATAATTAGGTTAGTGTTAGTGCTAAAACATCAACTGGTTAAGAAATTCAAGAAATCTGTAGACCTATATAAGAAAGACCTCATATAAACACTACAAATATACGGAAAACAAAAGGTTGCTGCTCACTATCAAGTAAGTCAAATAACATTAACTATAAATAATATTAATACATAACAATTAGGTTATACTCGTATAAAAGCGAGTTTCAAATAATAAAGAGAGTGTATTAATTGTTATAAGTAAACAATATATATGGTTTTCTTGAAAATTGTGACTGATTGTTCATGAACAATCACACTATACCAAGATAACGCAAAAAAAAACATAACTTGTCGCATAATATAATACTATATAGAATTTATAGAAATTCCAGGGTGCCTTTAATAATGTCTGGTTGCCAAGTGCCCTTCGAAGAATTAGGCCGGCAAAAATCTCTAGGAATGTCTACTGCACTATGGAGAACTATATTCATTGTTTAACATTAATTTTACAAACCGATTACCGTTCCATGAAAAGAGGCAACTATCTAATGGTTGACCTCAACTCTGGAACATGGTATTCGACGAGGACTGTGTTTCTCACTCGAAAGGTTGTGTAAACGTATGTTTTGATAAAATGTGTAGTTTCTTGAAGCTACACAAAATGGCTATATCTTCAAGAAAAACAAAGATGATGATCCTTGCCTTTAGCAAGACAGATGGGACTTAACAGAAAAAGGAAGAACAACATATTGGTTAACAAAGACGTTAATTTTGATTTGCAACACAAGTGGTACCTATCTACTGTGTGTGTGTTCGATCGGCATCTGCTACTTTAGGTGAAAAAAGTGATTAAAAGTGAGAAATTAATTACTTCTAACGAAATGTATTTAAGTTTATTTTAATATTGTGCTAATTTACTCTAAAATAAGTGTTTTAAAAAATGTTTGACAGTTAGAAACCAGTGTTGAAAAATATAACTAAATATATATATGACGCGTATACGCGGTCTTATGAATATAACCTTAAAACTGTAACTTTTTCGTTTTTGAGATAAAACAATAATAAGTGCGATAGACAAAGAAATTGATAATAATTAGGTTAGTGTTAGTGCTAAAACATCACCTGGTTAAGAAATTCAAGAAATCTGTAGACCTATATAAGGAGGACCTCATATAAACACTACAAATATACGGAAAACAAAAGGTTGCTGCTCACTATCAAGTAAGTCAAATAACATTACCTATAAATAATATTAATACATAACAATTAGTTTATACTCGTATAAAAGCGAGTTTCAAATAATAAAGAGAGTGTATTAATTGTTATAAGTAAACAATATAAATGGTTTTCTTGAAAATTGTGACTGATTGTTCATGAACAATCACACTATACCAAGATAAAAAAAAAAACATAACTTGTTGCATAATATAATACTATATAGAATTTATAGAAATTCCAGGGTGCCTTTAATAATGTCTGGTTGCCAAGTGCCCTTCGAAGAATTAGGCCGGCAAAAATCTCTTGGAACGTCTACTGCACTATGAAAAACTATGTTCATTGTTAAACATTAATTTTACAAACCAATTACTGTTCCATGAAAAGAGGAAACTATATAATGGTTGTCCTCAACTCTGGAACATGTTATTCGACTAGGACTGTATTTCTCACTCGAAAGGTTGTGTAAACGTTTGTTTTCATAAAATGTGTAGTTTCATTAAGCTACACAAAATAACTATATCTTCAAGTAAAACAAAGATGATGATCCTTGCCTTTGGAAAGACAGATGGGACTTAAAAAAAAGGAAAATCTACATATTGGTTAACAAAGACGTTAATTTTGATTTGCAACACAAGTGGTACCAATCTACTGTGTGTGTGTTCGTTCGGAATCTGTTACTTTAGGTGAAAAAAGTGATTACAATGAGAAATTAATTACGGAAAAAAATTAAATATATTATAGAAATACTTCTCCTAACGAATTGTATTTAAGTTTATTTTAATATTGTGCTAATTTACTCTTAAATAAGTGTTTTTAAAAATGTTTGACAGTTAGAAACCTGTGTTGAAAAATATAACTAAATATATATATGACGCGTATACGCGGTCTTATGAAAATAACCTTAAAACTGTAACTTTGTCCTTTTTGAGATAAGACAATAATAAGTGCGATAGACAAAGAAATTGATAATAATTAGGTTAGTGTTAGTGCTAAAACATCAACTGGTTAAGAAATTCAAGAAATCTGTAGACCTATATAAGGAAGACCTCATAAAAACACTACAAAAATACGGAAAACAAAACGTTGCTGCTCACTTTTAAGTAAGTCAAATAACATTACCTCTAAATAATATTAATACATAACAATTAGTTTATACTCGTATAAAAGCGAGTTTCAAATAATAAAAAAAGTGTATTAATTGTTATAAGTAAACAATATATATGGTTTTCTTAAAAATTGTGACTGATTGTTCATGAACAATCACACTATACCAAGATAACGCAAAAAAAAACATAACTTGTCGCATATTATAATACTATATAGAATTTATAGAAATTCCAGGGTGCCTTTAATAATGTCTGGTTGCCAAGTGCCCTTCGAAGAATTAGGCCGGCAAAAATCTCTAGGAACGTCTACTGCACTATAAAAAACTATATTCATTGTTAAACATTAATTTTACAAACCAATTACTGTTCCATGAAAAGAGGCAACTATCTAATGGTTGTCCTCAACTCTGGAACATGGTATTCGACTAGGACTGTATTTCTCACTCGAAAGGTTGTGTAAACGTTTGTTTTCATGAAATGTGTAGTTTCTTTAAGCTACACAAAATGGCTATATCTTTAAGTAAAACAAAGATGATGATTCTTGCCTTTGGCTAAACAGATTGGACTTAACAGAAAAAGGAAGAACTACATATTGGTTAACAAAGACGTTAATTTTGATTTGCAACACAAGTGGTATCCATCTACTGTGTGTGTGTTCGATCGGCATTTGCTACTTTAGGTGAAAAAAGTGATTAAAAGTGAGAAATTAATTACGGAAAAAAATTAAATATATTATATAAATACTTCATCTAACGAAATGTATTTAAGTTTATTTTAATATTGTGCTAATTTACTCTAAAATAAGTAATTTTAAAAATGTTTGACAGTTAGAAACCAGTGTTGAAAAATATAACTAAATATATATATGACGCGTATACGCGGTCTTATGAATATAACCTTAAAACTGTAACTTTGTCGTTTTTGAGATAAACAATAATAAGTGCGATAGACAAAGAAATTGATAATAATTAGGTTAGTGTTAGTGCTAAAACATCAACTGGTTAAGAAATTCAAGAAATCTGTAGACCTATATAAGGAGGACCTCATATAAACACTGCAAATATACGGAAAACAAAAGGTTGCTGCTCACTATCAAGTAAGTCAAATAACATTAACTATAAATAATATTAACACATAACAATTAGTTTATACTCGTATAAAAGCGAGTTTCAAATAATAAAGAGAGTGTATTAATTGTTATAAGTAAACAATATATATGGTTTTCTAGAAAATTGTGACTGATTGTTCATGAACAATCACACTATACCAAGTTAACGCAAAAAAAAAACATAACTTGTCGCATATTATAATACTATATAGAATTTATATAAATTCCAGGGTGCCTTTAATAATGTCTGGTGGCCAAGTGCCCTTCGAAGAATTAGGCCGGCAAAAATCTCTAGAAACGTCTACTGCACTATGGAGAACTATATTCATTGTTAAAAATTAATTTTACAAACCGATTACCGTTCCATGAAAAGAGGCAACTATCAAATGGTTGTCCTCAATTCTAGAACATGGTATTCGACGAGGACTGTGTTTCTCACTCGAAAGGTTGTGTTACCGTATGTTTTGATAAAATGTGTAGTTTCTTGAAGCTACACAAAATGGCTATATCTTCAAGAAAAACAAAGATGATGATCCTTGCCTTTGGCAAGACAGATGGGACTTAAAAAAAAGGAAAATCTACATATTGGTTAACAAAGACGTTAATTTTGATTTGCAACACTAGTGGTACCTATCTACTGTGTGTGTGTTTGTTCGGAATCTGCTACTTTAGGTAAAAAAAAGTGATTACAATGAGAAATTAATTACGGAAAAAAATTAAATATATTATAGAAATACTTCTCCTAACGAAATGTATTTAAGTTTATTTTAATATTGTGGTAATTTACTCTTAAATAAGTGTTATTAAAAATGTTTGACAGTTAGAAAACAGTGTTGAAAAATATAACTAAATATATATATGACGCGTATACGCGGTCTTATGAAAATAACCTTAAAACTGTAACTTTGTCCTTTTTGAGATAAAACAATAATAAGTGCGATAGACAAAAAAATTGATAATAATTAGGTTAGTGTTAGTGCTAAAACATCAACTGGTTAAGAAATTCAAGAAATCTGGAGACTTATATAAGAAAGACCTCATATAAACACTACAAATATACGGAAAACAAAAGGTTGCTGCTCACTATCAAGTAAGTCAAATAACATTAACTATAAATAATATTAATACATAACAATTAGGTTATACTCGTATAAAAGCGAGTTTCAAATAATAAAGAGAGTGTATTAATTGTTATAAGTAAACAATATATATGGTTTTCTTGAAAATTGTGACTGATTGTTCATGAACAATCACACTATACCAAGATAACGCAAAAAAAAACATAACTTGTCGCATATTATAATACTATATAGAATTTATATAAATTCCAGGGTGCCTTTAATAATGTCTGGTGGCCAAGTGCCCTTCGAAGAATTAGGCCGGCAAAAATCTCTAGGAACGTCTACTGCACTATGGAAAACTATATTCATTGTTAAACAATAATTTTACAAACCGATTACCGTTCCATGAAAAGAGGCAACTTTCTAATGGTTGTCCTCATCTCTATAACATGGTATTCGACGAGGACTGTGTTTTTCACTCGAAAGGTTGTGTAAATGTATGTTTTGATAAAATGTGTAGTCTTGTAAAGCTACTCAAAATGGCTATATCTTCAAGTAAAACAAAGATGATGATCCTTGCCTTTGGCAAGACAGATGGGACTTAACAGAAAAAGGAAGAACTACATATTGGTTAACAAAGACGTTAATTTTAATAGGCAACTATCTAATGGTTGTCCTCAACTCTGGAACATGGTATTCGACGAGGACTGTGTTTCTCACTCAAAAGGTTGTGTAAACGTATGTTTTGATAAAATGTGTAGTTTCTTGAAGCTACACAAAATGGCTATATCTTTAAGTAAAACAAAGATGATGATTCTTGCCTTTGGCTAAACTGATTGGACTTAACAGAAAAAGGAAGAACTACATATTGGTTAACAAAGACGTTAATTTTAATTTGCAACACAAGTGGTACCCATCTTCTGTGTGTGTGTTCGATCGGCATTTGCTACTTTAGGTGAAAAAAGTGATTAAAAGTAAAAAATTAATTACGGAAAAAAATTAAATATATTATATAAATACTTCATCTAACGAAATGTATTTAAGTTTATTTTAATATTGTGGTAATTTACTCTAAAATAAGTGTTTTTAAAAATGTTTGACAGTTAGAAACCAGTGTTGAAAAATATACCTAAATATATATATGACGCGTATACGCGGTCTTATGAATATAACCTTAAAACTGTAACTTTGTCGTTTTTGAGATAAACAATAATAAGTGCGATAGACAAAGAAATTAATAATAATTAGGTTAGTGTTAGTGCTAAAACATCAACTGGTTAAGAAATTCAAGAAATCTGTAGACCTATATAAGGAGGACCTCATATAAACACTGCAAATATACGGAAAACAAAAGGTTGCTGCTCACTATCAAGTAAGTCAAATAACATTAACTATAAATAATATTAACATATAACAATTAGTTTATACTCGTATAAAAGCGAGTTTCAAATAATAAAGAGAGTGTATTAATTGTTATAAGTAAACAATATATATGGTTTTCTAGAAAATTGTGACTGATTGTTCATGAACAATCACACTATACCAAGTTAACGCAAAAAAAAAACATAACTTGTCGCATATTATAATACTATATAGAATTTATAGAAATTCCAGGGTGCCTTTAATAATGTCTGGTGGCCAAGTGCCCTTCGAAGAATTAGGCCGGCAAAAATCTCTAGAAACGTCTACTGCACTATGGAGAACTATATTCATTGCTAAAAATTAATTTTACAAACCGATTACCGTTCCATGAAAAGAGGCAACTATCAAATGGTTGTCCTCAATTCTAGAACATGGTATTCGACGAGGACTGTGTTTCTCACTCGAAAGGTTGTGTTACCGTATGTTTTGATAAAATGTGTAGTTTCTTGAAGCTACACAAAATGGCTATATCTTCAAGAAAAACAAAGATGATGATCCTTGCCTTTGGCAAGACAGATGGGACTTAAAAAAAAGGAAAATCTACATATTGGTTAACAAAGACGTTAATTTTGATTTGCAACACTAGTGGAACCTATCTACTGTGTGTGTGTTCGTTCGGAATCTGCTACTTTAGGTAAAAAAAGTGATTACAATGAGAAATTAATTACGGAAAAAAATTAAATATATTATAGAAATACTTCTCCTAACGAAATGTATTTAAGTTTATTTTAATATTGTGCTAATTTACTCTTAAATAAGTGTTTTTAAAAATGTTTGACAGTTAGAAAACAGTGTTGAAAAATATAACTAAATATATATATGACGCGTATACGCGGTCTTATGAAAATAACCTTAAAACTGTAACTTTGTCCTTTTTGAGATAAAACAATAATAAGTGCGATAGACAAAGAAATTGATAATAATTAGGTTAGTGTTAGTGCTAAAACATCAACTGGTTAAGAAATTCAAGAAATCTGGAGACCTATATAAGAAAGACCTCATATAAACACTACAAATATACGGAAAACAAAAGGTTGCTGCTCACTATCAAGTAAGTCAAATAACATTAACTATAAATAATATTTATACATAACAATTAGTTTATACTCGTATAAAAGCGAGTTTCAAATAATAAAGAGAGTGTATTAATTGTTATAAGTAAACAATATATATGGTTTTCTTGAAAATTGTGACTGATTGTTCATGAACAATCACACTATACCAAGATAACGCAAAAAAAAACATAACTTGTCGCATATTATAATACTATATAGAATTTATATAAATTCCAGGGTGCCTTTAATAATGTCTGGTGGCCAAGTGCCCTTCGAAGAATTAGGCCGGCAAAAATCTCTAGGAACGTCTACTGCACTATGGAAAACTATATTCATTGTTAAACAATAATTTTACAAACCGATTACCGTTCCATGAAAAGAGGCAACTTTCTAATGGTTGTCCTCATCTCTATAACATGGTATTCGACGAGGACTGTGTTTTTCACTCGAAAGGTTGTGTAAATGTATGTTTTGATAAAATGTGTAGTCTTGTAAAGCTACTCAAAATGGCTATATCTTCAAGTAAAACAAAGATGATGATCCTTGCCTTTGGCAAGACAGATGGGACTTAACAGAAAAAGGAAGAACTACATATTGGTTAACAAAGACGTTAATTTTAATAGGCAACTATCTAATGGTTGTCCTCAACTCTGGAACATGGTATTCGACGAGGACTGTGTTTCTCACTCAAAAGGTTGTGTAAACGTATGTTTTGATAAAATGTGTAGTTTCTTGAAGCTACACAAAATAGCTATATCTTTAAGTAAAACAAAGATGATGATTCTTGCCTTTGGCTAAACAGATTGGACTTAACAGAAAAAGGAAGAACTACATATTGGTTAACAAAGACGTTAATTTTGATTTGCAACACAAGTGGTACCCATCTACTGTGTGTGTGTTCGATCGGCATTTGCTACTTTAGGTGAAAAAAGTGATTAAAAGTAAAAAATTAATTACGGAAATAAATTAAATATATTATATAAATACTTCATCTAACGAAATGTATTTAAGTTTATTTTAATATTGTGGTAATTTACTCTAAAATAAGTGTTTTTAAAAATGTTTGACAGTTAGAAACCAGTGTTGAAAAATATAACTAAATACATATATGACGCGTATACGCGGTCTTATGAATATAACCTTAAAACTGTAACTTTGTCGTTTTTGAGATAAAACAATAATAAGTGCGATAGACAAAGAAATTGATAATAATTAGGTTAGTGTTAGTGCTAAAACATCAACTGGTTAAAAAATTCAAGAAATGTGTAGACTTTTATAAGGAGGACCTCATATAAACACTACAAATATACGGAAAACAAAAGGTTGCTGCTCACTATCAAGTAAGTCAAATAACATTAACTATAAATAATATTAACACATAACAATTAGTTTATACTCGTATAAAAGCGAGTTTCAAATAATAAAGAGAGTGTATTAATTGTTATAAGTAAACAATATATATGGTTTTCTTGAAAATTGTGACTGATTGTTCATGAACAATCACACTATATTAAGATAACGCAAATAAAAACATAACTTGTCGCATATTATAATACTATATAGAATTTATAGAAATTCCAGGGTGCCTTTAATAATGTCTGGTTGCCAAGTGCCCTTCGAAGAATTAGGCCTGCAAAAATCTCTAGGAACGTCTACTGCACTATGAAAAACTATATTCATTGTTAAACATTAATTTTACAAACCAATTACTGTTCCATGAAAAGAGGCAACTATCTTATGGTTGTCCTCAACTCTGGAACATGTTATTCGACTAGGACTGTATTTCTCACTCGAAAGGTTGTGTAAACGTTTGTTTTCATAAAATGTGTAGTTTCTTTAAGCTACACAAAATGGCTATATCTTCAAGTAAAACAAAGATGATGATCCTTGCCTTTGGCAAGACAGATGGACTTAACAAAAAAAGGAAAATCTACATATTGGTTAACAAAGACGTTAATTTTGATTTGCAACACAAGTGGTACCTATCTACTGCGTGTGTGTTCGTTCGGAATCTGCTACTTTAGGTGAAAAAAGTGATTACAATGAGAAATTAATTACGGAAAAAAATTAAATATATTATAAAAATACTTCTCCTAACGAAATGTATTTAAGTTTATTTTAATATTGTGCTAATTTACTCTAAAATAAGTGTTTTTAAAAATTTTTGACAGTTAGAAACCAGTGTTGAAAAATATAACTAAATATATATATGACGCGTATACGCGGTCTTATGAATATAACCTTAAAACTGTAACTTTGTCGTTTTTGAGATAAACAATAATAAGTGCGATAGACAAAGAAATTGATAATAATTAGGTTAGTGTTAGTGCTAAAACATCAACTGGTTAAGAAATTCAAGAAATCTGTAGACCTATATAAGGAAGACCTCATATAAACACTGCAAATATACGGAAAACAAAAGGTTGCTGCTCACTATCAAGTAAGTCAAATAACATTAACTATAAATAATATTAACACATAACAATTAGTTTTTACTCGTATAAAAGCGAGTTTCAAATAATAAATAGAGTGTATTTATTGTTATAAGTAAACAATATATATGGTTTTCTTGAAAATTGTGACTGATTGTTCATGAACAATCACACTATACCAAGATAACGCAAAAAAAAACATAACTTGTCGCATATTATAATACTATATAGAATTTATATAAATTCCAGGGTGCCTTTAATAATGTCTGGTGGCCAAGTGCCCTTCGAAGAATTAGGCCGGCAAAAATCTCTAGAAACGTCTACTGCACTATGGAGAACTATATTCATTGTTAAAAATTAATTTTACAAACCGATTACCGTTCCATGAAAAGAGGCAACTATCAAATGGTTGTCCTCAATTCTAAAACATGGTATTCGACGAGGACTGTGTTTCTCACTCGAAAGGTTGTGTTACCGTATGTTTTGATAAAATTTGTAGTTTCTTGAAGCTACACAAAATGGCTATATCTTCAAGAAAAACAAAGATGATGATCCTTGCCTTTAGCAAGACAGATGGGACTTAAAAAAAAGGAAAATCTACATATTGGTTAACAAAGACGTTAATTTTGATTTGCAACACTAGTGGTACCTATCTACTGTGTGTGTGTGTTCGTTCGGAATCTGCTACTTTAGGTAAAAAAAGTGATTACAATGAGAAATTAATTACGGAAAAAAATTAAATATATTATAGAAATACTTCTCCTAACGAAATGTATTTAAGTTTATTTTAATATTGTGCTAATTTACTCTTAAATAAGTGTTTTTAAAAATGTTTGACAGTTAGAAAACAGTGTTGAAAAATATAACTAAATATATATATGACGCGTATACGCGGTCTTATGAAAATAACCTTAAAACTGTAACTTTGTCCTTTTTGAGATAAAACAATAATAAGTGCGATAGACAAAGAAATTGATAATAATTAGGTTAGTGTTAGTGCTAAAACATCAACTGGTTAAGAAATTCAAGAAATCTGGAGACCTATATAAGAAAGACCTCATATAAACACTACAAATATACGGAAAACAAAAGGTTGCTGCTCACTATCAAGTAAGTCAAATAACATTAACTATAAATAATATTAATACATAACAATTAGTTTATACTCGTATAAAAGCGAGTTTCAAATAATAAAGAGAGTGTATTAATTGTTATAAGTAAACAATATATATGGTTTTCTTGAAAATTGTGACTGATTGTTCATGAACAATCACACTATACCAAGATAACGCAAAAAAAAACATAACTTGTCGCATATTATAATACTATATAGAATTTATATAAATTACAGGGTGCCTTTAATAATGTCTGGTGGCCAAGTGCCCTTCGAAGAATTAGGCCGGCAAAAATCTCTAGGAACGTCTACTGCACTATGGAAAACTATATTCATTGTTAAACATTAATTTTACAAACCAATTACTGTTCCATGAAAAGAGGCAACTATCTAATGGTTGTCCTCAACTCTGGAACATGGTATTCGACTAGGACTGTATTTCTCACTCGAAAGGTTGTGTAAACGTTTGTTTTCATAAAATGTGTAGTTTCTTTAAGCTACACAAAATGGCTATATCTTCAAGTAAAACAAAGATGATGATCCTTGCCTTTGGCAAGACAGATGGGACTTGAAAAAAAGAAAAATCTACATATTGGTTAACAAAGACGTTAATTTTGATTTGCAACACAAGTGGTACCTATCTACTGTGTGTGTGTTCGTTCGGAATCTGCTACTTTAGGTAAAAAAAGTGATTACAATGAGAAATTAATTACGGAAAAAAATTAAATATATTATAGAAATACTTCTCCTAACGAAATGTATTTAAGTTTATTTTAATATTGTGCTAATTTACTCTTAAATAAGTGTTTTAAAAAATGTTTGACAGTTAGAAACCTGTGTTGAAAAATATAACTAAATATATATATGACGCGTATACGCGGTCTTATGAAAATAACCTTAAAACTGTAACTTTGTCCTTTTTGAGATAAGACAATAATAAGTGCGATAGACAAAGAAATTGATAATAATTAGGTTAGTGTTAGTGCTAAAACATCAACTGGTTAAGAAATTCAAGAAATCTGTAGACCTATATAAGGAAGACCTCATAAAAACACTACAAATATACGGAAAACAAAAGGTTGCTGCTCACTATCAAGTAAGTCAAATAACATTAACTATAAATAATATTAATACATAACAATTAGTTTATACTCGTATAAAAGCGAGTTTCAAATAATAAAGAGAGTGTATTAATTGTTATAAGTAAACAATATATATGGTTTTCTTAAAAATTGTGACTGATTGTTCATGAACAATCACACTATACCAAGATAACGCAAAAAAAAACATAACTTGTCGCATATTATAATACTATATAGAATTTATAGAAATTCCAGGGTGCCTTTAATAATGTCTGGTTGCCAAGTGCCCTTCAAAGAATTAGGCCGGCAAAAATCTCTAGGAACGTCTACTGCACTATGAAAAACTATATTCATTGTTAAACATTAATATTACAAACCAATTACTGTTCCATGAAAAGAGGCAACTATCTAATGGTTGTCCTCAACTCTGGAACATGGTATTCGACTAGGACTGTATTTCTCACTCGAAAGGTTGTGTAAACGTTTGTTTTCATAAAATGTGTAGTTTCTTTAAGCTACACAAAATGGCTATATCTTCAAGTAAAACAAAGATGATGATCCTTGCCTTTGGCAAGACAGATGGGACTTGAAAAAAAGGAAAATCTACATATTGGTTAACAAAGACGTTAATTTTGATTTGCAACACAAGTGGTACCTATCTACTGTGTGTGTGTTCGTTCGGAATCTGCTACTTTAGGTAAAAAAAAGTGATTACAATGAGAAATTAATTACGGAAAAAAATTAAATATATTATAGAAATACTTCTCCTAACGAATTGTATTTAAGTTTATTTTAATATTGTGCTAATTTACTCTTAAATAAGTGTTTTTAAAAATGTTTGACAGTTAGAAACCTGTGTTGAAAAATATAACTAAATATATATATGACGCGTATACGCGGTCTTATGAAAATAACCTTAAAACTGTAATTTTGTCCTTTTTGAGATAAGACAATAATAAGTGCGATAGACAAAGAAATTGATAATAATTAGGTTAGTGTTAGTGCTAAAACATCAACTGGTTAAGAAATTCAAGAAATCTGTAGACCTATATAAGGAAGACCTCATAAAAACACTACAAATATACGGAAAACAAAAGGTTGCTGCTCACTATCAAGTAAGTCAAATAACATTACCTATAAATAATATTAATACATAACAATTAGTTTATACTCGTATAAAAGCGAGTTTCAAATAATAAAGAGAGTGTATTAATTGTTATAAGTAAACAATATATATGGTTTTCTTGAAAATTGTGACTGATTGTTCATGAACAATCACACTATACCAAGATAACGCAAAAAAAAACATAACTTGTCGCATATTATAATACTATATAGAATTTATAGAAATTCCAGGGTGCCTTTAATAATGTCTGGTTGCCAAGTGCCCTTCAAAGAATTAGGCCGGCAAAAATCTCTAGGAACGTCTACTGCACTATGAAAAACTATATTCATTGTTAAACATTAATTTTACAAACCAATTACTGTTCCATGAAAAGAGGCAACTATCTAATGGTTGTCCTCAACTCTGGAACATGGTATTCGACTAGGACTGTATTTCTCACTCGAAAGGTTGTGTAAACGTTTGTTTTCATAAAATGTGTAGTTTCTTTAAGCTACACAAAATGGCTATATCTTCAAGTAAAACAAAGATGATGATCCTTGCCTTTGGCAAGACAGATGGGACTTAAAAAAAAGGAAAATCTACATATTGGTTAACAAAGACGTTAATTTTGATTTGCAACACAAGTGGTACCTATCTACTGTGTGTGTGTTCGTTCGGAATCTGCTACTTTAGGTAAAAAAAGTGATTACAATGAGAAATTAATTACGGAAAAAAATTAAATATATTATAGAAATACTTCTCCTAACGAAATGTATTTAAGTTTATTTTAATATTGTGCTAATTTACTCTTAAATAAGTGTTTTTAAAAATGTTTGACAGTTAGAAACCTGTGTTGAAAAATATAACTAAATATATATATGACGCGTATACGCGGTCTTATGAAAATAACCTTAAAACTGTAACTTTGTCCTTTTTGAGATAAGACAATAATAAGTGCGATAGACAAAGAAATTGATAATAATTAGGTTAGTGTTAGTGCTAAAACATCAACTGGTTAAGAAATTCAAGAAATCTGTAGACCTATATAAGGAAGACCTCATAAAAACACTACAAATATACGGAAAACAAAAGGTTGCTGCTCACTATCAAGTAAGTCAAATAACATTACCTATAAATAATATTAATACATAACAATTAGTTTATACTCGTATAAAAGCGAGTATCAAATAATAAAGAGAGTGTATTAATTGTTATAAGTAAACAATATATATGGTTTTCTTGAAAATTGTGACTGATTGTTTATGAACAATCACACTTTACCAAGATAACGCAAAAAAAAACATAACTTGTCGCATATTATAATACTATATAAAATTTATAGAAATTCCAGGGTGCCTTTAATAATGTCTGGTTGCCAAGTGCCCTTCGAAGAATTAGGCCGGCAAAAATCTCTAGGAACGTCTACTGCACTATGAAAAACTATATTCATTGTTAAACATTAATTTTACAAACCAATTACTGTTCCATGAAAAGAGGCAACTATCTAATGGTTGTCCTCAACTCTGGAACATGGAATTCGACTAGGGCTGTATTTCTCACTCGAAAGGTTGTGTAAACGTTTGTTTTCATAAAATGTGTAGCTTCTTTAAGCTACACAAAATGGCTATATCTTCAAGTAAAACAAAGATGATGATCCTTGCCTTTGGCAAGACAGATGGGACTTAAAAAAAAGGAAAATCTACATATTGGTTAACAAAGACGTTAATTTTGATTTGCAACACAAGTGGTACCTATCTACTGTGTGTGTGTTCGTTCGGAATCTGCTACTTTAGGTGAAAAAAGTGATTACAATGGGAAATTAATTACGGAAAAAAATTAAATATATTATAGAAATACTTCTCCTAACGAAATGTATTTAAGTTTATTTTAATATTGTGCTAATTTACTCTTAAATAAGTGTTTTTAAAAATGTTTGACAGTTAGAAACCAGTGTTGAAAAATAACTAAATATATATATGACGCGTATACGCGGTCTTATGAAAATAACCTTAAAACTGTAACTTTGTCCTTTTTGAGATAAAACAATAATAAGTGCGATAGACAAAGAAATTAATAATAATTAGGTTAGTGTTAGTGCTAAAACATCAACTGGTTAAGAAATTCAAGAAATCTGGAGACTTATATAAGAAAGACCTCATATAAACACTACAAATATACGGAAAATAAAAGGTTGCTGCTCACTATCAAGTAAGTCAAATAACATTAACTATAAATAATATTAATACATAACAATTAGTTTATACTCGTATAAAAGCGAGTTTCAAATAATAAAGAGAGTGTATTAATTGTTATAAGTAAACAATATATATGGTTTTCTTGAAAAATGTGACTGATTGTTCATGAACAATCACACTATACCAAGATAACGCAAAAAAAAACATAACTTGTCGCATATTATAATACTATATAGAATTTATATAAATTCCAGGGTGCCTTTAATAATGTCTGGTGGCCAAGTGCCCTTCGAAGAATTAAACCGGCAAAAATCTCTAGGAACGTCTACTGCACTATGGAAAACTATATTCATTGTTAAACATTAATTTTACAAACCGATTACCGTTCCATGAAAAGAGGCAACTATCTAATGGTTGTCCTCAACTCTATAACATGGTATTCGACGAGGACTGTGTTTTTCACTCGAAAGGTTGTGTAAATGTATGTTTTGATAAAATGTGTAGTCTTGTAAAGCTACTCAAAATGGCTATATCTTTAAGTAAAACAAAGATGATGATCCTTGCCTTTGGCAAGACAGATGGGACTTAACAGAAAAAAGAAGAACTACATATTGGTTAACAAAGACGTTAATTTTAATAGGCAACTATCTAATTGTTGTCCTCAACTCTGGAACATGGTATTCGACGAGGACTGTGTTTCTCACTCAAAAGGTTGTGTAAACGTATGTTTTGATAAAATGTGTAGTTTCTTGAAGCTACACAAAATGGCTATATCTTTAAGTAAAACAAAGATGATGATTCTTGCCTTTGGCTAAACAGATTGGACTTAACAGAAAAAGGAAGAACTACATATTGGTTAACAAAGACGTTATTTTTGATTTGCAACACAAGTGGTACCCATCTACTGTGTGTGTGTTCGATCGGCATTTGCTACTTTAGGTGAAAAAAGTGATTAAAAGTGAGAAATTAATTACGGAAAAAAATTAAATATATTATATAAATACTTCATCTAACGAAATGTATTTAAGTTTATTTTAATATTGTGCTAATTTACTCTAAAATAAGTGTTTTTAAAAATGTTTGACAGTTAGAAACCAGTGTTGAAAAATATAACTAAATATATATATGACGCGTATACGCGGTCTTATGAATATAACCTTAAAACTGTAACTTTGTCGTTTTTGAGATAAAACAATAATAAGTGCGATAGACAAAGAAATTGATAATAATTAGGTTAGTGTTAGTGCTAAAACATCAACTGGTTAAGAAATTGAAGAAATCTGTAGACCTATATAAGGAGGACCTTATATAAACACTACAAATATACGGAAAACAAAAGGTTGCTGCTAACTATCAAGTAAGTCAAATAACATTAACTATAAATAATATTAACACATAACAATTAGTTTATACTCGTATAAAAGCGAGTTTCAAATAATAAAGAGAGTGTATTAATTGTTATAAGTAAACAATATATATGGTTTTCTTGAAAATTGTGACTGATTGTTCATGAACAATCACACTATACCAAGATAACGCAAATAAAAACATAACTTGTCGCATATTATAATACTATATAAAATTTATAGAAATTCCAGGGTGCCTTTAATAATGTCTGGTTGCCAAGTGCCCTTCGAAGAATTAGGCCGGCAAAAATCTCTTGGAACGTCTACTGCACTATGAAAAACTATATTTATTGTTAAACATTAATTTTACAAACCAATTATTGTTCCATGAAAAGAGGCAACTATCTAATGGTTGTCCTCAACTCTGGAACATGTTATTCAAATAGGACTGTATTTCTCACTCGAAAGGTTGTGTAAACGTTTGTTTTCATAAAATGTGTAGTTTCTTTAAGCTACACAAAATGGCTATATCTTCAAGTAAAACAAAGATGATGATCCTTGCCTTTGGAAAGACAGATGGGACTTAAAAAAAAGGAAAATCTACATATTGGTTAACAAAGACGTTAATTTTGATTTGCAACACAAGTGGTACCTATCTACTGTGTGTGTGTTCGTTCGGAATCTGCTACTTTAGGTGAAAAAAGTGATTACAATGAGCAATTAATTACGGAAAAAAATTAAATATATTATAGAAATACTTCTCCTAACGAATTGTATTTAAGTTTATTTTAATATTGTGCTAATTTACTCTTAAATAAGTGTTTTTAAAAATGTTTGACAGTTAGAAACCTGTGTTGAAAAATATAACTAAATATATATATGACGCGTATACGCGGTCTTATGAAAATAACCTTAAAACTGTAACTTTGTCCTTTTTGAGATAAGACAATAATAAGTGCGATAGACAAAGAAATTGATAATAATTAGGTTAGTGTTAGTGCTAAAACATCAACTGGTTAAGAAATTCAAGAAATCTGTAGACCTATATAAGGAAGACCTCATAAAAACACTACAAATATACGGAAAACAAAAGGTTGCTGCTCACTATCAAGTAAGTCAAATAACATTACCTATAAATAATATTAATACATAACAATTAGTTTATACTCGTATAAAAGCGAGTTTTAAATAATAAAGAGAGTGTATTAATTGTTATAAGTAAACAATATATATGGTTTTCTTGAAAATTGTGACTGATTGTTCATGAACAATCACACTATACCAAGATAACGCAAAAAAAAACATAACTTGTCGCATATTATAATACTATATAGAATTTATAGAAATTCCAGGGTGCCTTTAATAATGTCTGGTTGCCAAGTGCCCTTCAAAGAATTAGGCCGGCAAAAATCTCTAGGAACGTCTACTGCACTATGAAAAACTATATTCATTGTTAAACATTAATTTTACAAACCAATTACTGTTCCATGAAAAGAGGCAACTATCTAATGGTTGTCCTCAACTCTGGAACATGGTATTCGACTAGGACTGTATTTCTCACTCGAAAGGTTGTGTAAACGTTTGTTTTCATAAAATGTGTAGTTTCTTTAAGTTACACAAAATGGCTATATCTTCAAGTAAAACAAAGATGATGATCCTTGCCTTTGGCAATACAGATGGGACTTAAAAAAAAGGAAAATCTACATATTGGTTTACAAAGACGTTAATCTTGATTTGCAACACAAGTGGTACCTATCTACTGTGTGTGGGTTCGATCGGCATCTGCTACTTTAGGTGAAAAAAGTGATTACAATGAGAAATTAATTAAGGAAAAAAATTAAATATATTATAGAAATACTTCTCCTAACGAATTGTATTTAAGTTTATTTTAATATTGTGCTAATTTACTCTTAAATAAGTGTTTTTAAAAATGTTTGACAGTTAGAAACCTGTGTTGAAAAATATAACTAAATATATATATGACGCGTATACGCGGTCTTATGAAAATAACCTTAAAACTGTAACTTTGTCCTTTTTGAGATAAGACAATAATAAGTGCGATAGACAAAGAAATTGACAATAATTAGGTTAGTGTTAGTGCTAAAACATCAACTGGTTAAGAAATTCAAGAAATCTGTAGACCTATATAAGGAAGACCTCATAAAAACACTACAAATATACGGAAAACAAAAGGTTGCTGCTCACTATCAAGTAAGTCAAATAACATTACCTATAAATAATATTAATACATAACAATTAGTTTATACTCGTATAAAAGCGAGTTTCAAATAATAAAGAGAGTGTATTAATTGTTATAAGTAAACAATATATATGGTTTTCTTGAAAATTGTGACTGATTGTTCATGAACAATCACACTATACCAAGATACCGCAAAAAAAAACATAACTTGTCGCATATTATAATACTATATAGAATTTATAGAAATTCCAGGGTGCCTTTAATAATGTCTGGTTGCCAAGTGCCCTTCAAAGAATTAGGCCGGCAAAAATCTCTAGGAACGTCTACTGCACTATGAAAAGCTATATTCATTGTTAAACATTAATTTTACAAACCAATTACTGTTCCATGAAAAGAGGCAACTATCTAATGGTTGTCCTCAACTCTGGAACATGGTATTCGACTAGGACTGTATTTCTCACTCGAAAGGTTGTGTAAACGTTTGTTTTCATAAAATGTGTAGTTTCTTTAAGCTACACAAAATGGCTATATCTTCAAGTAAAACAAAGATGATGATCCTTGCCTTTGGCAAGACAGATGGGACTTAAAAAAAAGGAAAATCTACATATTGGTTAACAAAGACGTTAATTTTGATTTGCAACACAAGTGGTACCTATCTACTGTGTGTGTGTTCGTTCGGAATCTGCTACTTTAGGTAAAAAAAGTGATTACAATGAGAAATTAATTACGGAAAAAAATTAAATATATTATAGAAATACTTCTCCTAACGAAATGTATTTAAGTTTATTTTAATATTGTGCTAATTTACTCTTAAATAAGTGTTTTTAAAAATGTTTGACAGTTAGAAACCAGTGTTGAAAAATATAACTAAATATATATATGACGCGTATACGCGGTCTTATGAAAATAACCTTAATACTGTAACTTTGTCCTTTTTGAGATAAAACAATAATAAGTGCGATAGACAAAGAAATTGATAATAATTAGGTTAGTGTTAGTGCTAAAACATCAACTGGTTAAGAAATTCAAGAAATTTGGAGACCTATATAAGAAAGACCTCATATAAACACTACAAATATACGGAAAACAAAAGGTTGCTGCTCACTATCAAGTAAGTCAAATAACATTAACTATAAATAATATTAATACATAACAATTAGTTTATACTCGTATAAAAGCGAGTTTCAAATAATAAAGAGAGTGTATTAATTGTTATAAGTAAACAATATATATGGTTTTCTTGAAAATTGTGACTGATTGTTCATGAACAATTACACTATACCAAGATAACGCAAAAAAAACATAACTTGTCGCATATTATAATACTAAATAGAATTTATATAAATTCCAGGGTGCCTTTAATAATGTCTGGTGGCCAAGTGCCCTTCGAAGAATTAGGCCGGCAAAAATCTCTAGGAACGTCTACTGCACTATGGAGAACTATATTCATGGTTAAGAATTAATTTTACAAACCGATTATCGTTCCATGAAAAGAGGCAACTATCTAATGGTTGTCCTGAACTCTATAACATGGTATTCGACGAGGACTGTGTTTTTCACTCGAAAGGTTGTGTAAATGTATGTTTTGATAAAATGTGTAGTCTTGTAAAGCTACTCAAAATGGCTATATCTTCAAGTAAAACAAAGATGATGATCCTTGCCTTTGGCAAGACAGATGGGACTTAACAGAAAAAGGAAGAACTACATATTGGTTAACAAAGACGTTAATTTTAATAGGCAACTATCTAATGGTTGTCCTCAACTCTGGAACATGGTATTCGACAAAGACTGTGTTTCTCACTCAAAAGGTTGTGTAAACTTATGTTTTGATAAAATGTGTAGTTTCTTGAAGCTACACAAAATGGCTATATCTTTAAGTAAAACAAAGATGATGATCCTTGCCTTTGGCAAGGCAGATGGGACTTAACAGAAAAAGGAAGAACTACTTATTGGTTAACAAAGACGTTAATTTTGATTTGCAACACAAGTGGTACCCATCTACTGTGTGTGTGTTCGATCGGCATTTGCTACTTTAGGTGAAAAAAGTGATTAAAAGTAAGAAATTAATTACGGAAAAAAATTAAATATATTATATAAATACTTCATCTAACGAAATGTATTTAAGTTTATTTTAATATTGTGCTAATTTACTCTAAAATAAGTGTTTTTAAAAATGTTTGACAGTTAGAAACCAGTGTTGAAAAATATAACTAAATATATATATGACGCGTATACGCGGTCTTATGAATATAACCTTAAAACTGTAACTTTGTTGTTTTTGAGATAAAACAATAATAAGTGCGATAGACAAAGAAATTGATAATAATTAGGTTAGTGTTAGTGCTAAAACATCAACTGGTTAATAAAATTCAAGAAATCTGTAGACCTATATAAGGAAGACCTCATAAAAACACTACAAATATACGGAAAACAAAAGGTTGCTGCTCACTATCAAGTAAGTCAAATAACATTACCTATAAATAATATTAATACATAACAATTAGTTTATACTCGTATAAAAGCGAGTTTCAAATAATAAAGAGAGTGTATTAATTGTTATAAGTAAACAATATATATGGTTTTCTTGAAAATTGTAACTGATTGTTTATGAACAATCACACTATACCAAGATAACGCAAAAAAAAACATAACTTGTCGCATATTATAATACTATATAGAATTTATAGAAATTCCAGGGTGCCTTTAATAATGTCTGGTTGCCAAGTGCCCTTCGAAGAATTAGGCCAACAAAAATCTCTTGGAACGTCTACTGCACTATGAAAAACTATATTCATTGTTAAACATTAATTTTACAAACCAATTACTGTTCCATGAAAAGAGGCAACTATCTAATGGTTGTCCTCAACTCTGGAACATGTTATTCGACTAGGACTGTATTTCTCACTCGAAAGGTTGTGTAAACGTTTGTTTTCATAAAATGTGTAGCTTCTTTAAGCTACACAAAATGGCTATATCTTCAAGTAAAACAAAGATGATGATCCTTGCCTTTGCAAAGACAGATAGGACTTAAAAAAAAGGAAAATCTACATATTGGTTAACAAAGACGTTAATTTTAATTTGCAACACAAGTGGTACCTATCTACTGTGTGTGTGTTCGTTCGGAATCTGCTACTTTAGGTGAAAAAAGTGATTACAATGAGAAATTAATTACGGAAAAAAATTAAATATATTATAGAAATACTTCTCCTAACGAATTGTATTTAAGTTTATTTTAATATTGTGCTAATTTACTCTTAAATAAGTGTTTTTAAAAATGTTTGACAGTTAGAAACCTGTGTTGAAAAATATAACTAAATATATATATGACGCGTATACGCGGTCTTATGAAAATAACCTTAAAACTGTAACTTTGTCCTTTTTGAGATAAGACAATAATAAGTGCGATAGACAAAGAAATTGATAATAATTAGGTTAGTGTTAGTGCTAAAACATCAACTGGTTAAGAAATTCAAGAAATCTGTAGACCTATATAAGGAAGACCTCATAAAAACACTACAAATATACGGAAAACAAAAGGTTGCTGCTCACTATCAAGTAAGTCAAATAACATTACCTATAAATAATATTAATACATAACAATTAGTTTATACTCGTATAAAAGCGAGTTTCAAATAATAAAGAGAGTGTATTAATTGTTATAAGTAAACAATATATATGGTTTTCTTGAAAATTGTGACTGATTGTTCATGAACAATCACACTATACCAAGATAACGCAAAAAAAAACATAACTTGTCGCATAATATAATACTATATAGAATTTATATAAATTCCAGGGTGCCTTTAATAATGTCTGGTGGCCAAGTGCCCTTCGAAGAATTAGGCCGGCAAAAATCTCTAGGAACGTCTACTGCACTATGGAAAACTATATTCATTGTTAAACATTAATTTTACAAACCGATTACCGTTCCATGAAAAGAGGCAACTATCTAATGGTTGTCCTCAACTCTATAACATGGTATTCGACGAGGACTGTGTTTTTCACTCGAAAGGTTGTGTAAATGTATGTTTTGATAAAATGTGTAGTCTTGTAAAGCTACTCAAAATGGCTATATCTTTAAGTAAAACAAAGATAATGATCCTTGCCTTTGGAAAGACAGATGGGACTTAACAGAAAAAGGAAGAACTACATATTGGTTAACAAAGACGTTAATTTTAATAGGCAACTATCTAATGGTTGTCCTCAACTCTGGAACATGGTATTCGACGAGGACTGTGTTTCTCACTCAAAAGGTTGTGTAAACGTATGTTTTGATAAAATGTGTAGTTTCTTGAAGCTACACAAAATGGCTATATCTTTAAGTAAAACAAAGATGATGATCCTTGCCTTTGCAAAGACAGATAAGTTTTAAAAAAAAGGAAAATCTACATATTGGTTAACAAAGACGTTAATTTTAATTTGCAACACAAGTGGTACCTATCTACTGTGTGTGTGTTCGTTCAAAATCTGCTACTTTAGGTGAAAAAAGTGATTACAATGAGAAATTAATTACGGAAAAAAATTAAATATATTATAGAAATACTTCTCCTAACGAATTGTATTTAAGTTTATTTTAATATTGTGCTAATTTACTCTTAAATAAGTGTTTTTAAAAATGTTTGACAGTTAGAAACCTGTGTTGAAAAATATAACTAAATATATATATGACGCGTATACGCGGTCTTATGAAAATAACCTTAAAACTGTAACTTTGTCCTTTTTGAGATAAGACAATAATAAGTGCGATAGACAAAGAAATTGATAATAATTAGGTTAGTGTTAGTGCTAAAACATCAACTGGTTAAGAAATTCAAGAAATCTTTAGACCTATATAAGGAAGACCTCATAAAAACACTACAAATATACGGAAAACAAAAGGTTGCTGCTCACTATCAAGTAAGTCAAATAACATTACCTATAAATAATATTAATACATAACAATTAGTTTATACTCGTATAAAAGCGAGTTTCAAATAATAAAGAGAGTGTATTAATTGTTATAAGTAAACAATATATATGCTTTTCTTGAAAATTGTGACTGATTGTTCATGAACAATCACACTATACCAAGATAACGCAAAAAAAACATAACTTGTCGCATATTATAATACTATATAGAATTTATATAAATATCAGGGTGCTTATAATAATGTCTGGTGGCCAAGTGCCTTTCGAAGAATTAGGCCGGCAAAAATCTCTAGGAACGTCTACTGCACTATGGAAAACTATATTCATTGTTAAACATTCATTTTACAAACCGATTACCGTTCCATGAAAAGAGGCAACTATATAACGGTTGTCCTCAACTCTATAACATGGTATTTGACGAGGACTGTGTTTTTCATTCGAAAGGTTGTGTAAATGTATGTTTTGATAAAATGTGTAGTCTTGTAAAGCTACTCAAAATGGCTATATCTTTAAGTAAAACAAAGATGATGATCCTTGCCTTTGGAAAGACAGATGGGACTTAACAGAAAAAGGAAGAACTACATATTGGTTAACAAAGACGTTAATTTTAATAGGCAACTATCTAATGGTTGTCCTCAACTCTGGAACATGGTATTCGACGAGGACTGTGTTTCTCACTCAAAAGGTTGTGTAAACGTATGTTTTGATAAAATGTGTAGTTTCTTGAAGCTACACAAAATGGCTATATCTTTATGTAAAACAAAGATGATGTTTCTTGCCTTTGGCTAAACAGATTAAACTTAACAGAAAAAGGAAGAACTACATATTGGTTAACAAAGACGTTATTTTTGATTTGCAACACAAGTGGTACCCATCTACTGTGTGTGTGTTCGATCGGCATTTGCTACTTTAGGTGAAAAAAGTGATTAAAAGTGAGAAATTAATTACGGAAAAAAATTAAATATATTATATAAATACTTCATCTAACGAAATGTATTTAAGTTTATTTTAATATTGTGCTAATTTACTCTAAAATAAGTGTTTTTAAAAATGTTTGACAGTTAGAAACCAGTGTTGAAAAATATAACTAAATATATATATGACGCGTATACGCGGTCTTATGAATATAACCTTAAAACTGTAACTTTGTTGTTTTTGAGATAAAACAATAATAAGTGCGATAGACAAAGAAATTGATAATAATTAGGTTAGTGTTAGTGCTAAAACATCAACTGGTTAATAAAATTCAAGAAATCTGTAGACCTATATAAGGAGGACCTCATATAAACACTACAAATATACGGAAAACAAAAGGTTGCTGCTCACTATCAAGTAAGTCAAATAACATTACCTATAAATAATATTAATACATAACAATTAGTTTATACTCGTATAAAAGCTAGTTTCAAATAATAAAGAGAGTGTATTAATTGTTATAAGTAAACAATATATATGGTTTTCTTGAAAATTGTGACTGATTGTTTATGAACAATCACACTATACCAAGATAACGCAAATAAAAACATAACTTGTCGCATATTATAATACTATATAGAATTTATAGAAATTCCAGGGTGCCTTTAATAATGTCTGGTTGCCAAGTGCCCTTCGAAGAATTAGGCCAACAAAAATCTCTTGGAACGTCTACTGCACTATGAAAAACTATATTCATTGTTAAACATTAATTTTACAAACCAATTACTGTTCCATGAAAAGAGGCAACTATCTAATGGTTGTCCTCAACTCTGGAACATGTTATTCGACTAGGACTGTATTTCTCACTCGAAAGGTTGTGTAAACGTTTGTTTTCATAAAATGTGTAGTTTCTTTAAGCTACACAAAATGGCTATATCTTCAAGTAAAACAAAGATGATGATCCTTGCCTTTGCAAAGACAGATAGGACTTAAAAAAAAGGAAAATCTACATATTGGTTAACAAAGACGTTAATTTTAATTTGCAACACAAGTGGTACCTATCTACTGTGTGTGTGTTCGTTCGGAATCTGCTACTTTAGGTGAAAAAAGTGATTACAATGAGAAATTAATTACGGAAAAAAATTAAATATATTATAGAAATACTTCTCCTAACGAATTGTATTTAAGTTTATTTTAATATTGTGCTAATTTACTCTTAAATAAGTGTTTTTAAAAATGTTTGACAGTTAGAAACCTGTGTTGAAAAATATAACTAAATATATATATGACGCGTATACGCGGTCTTATGAAAATAACCTTAAAACTGTAACTTTGTCCTTTTTGAGATAAGACAATAATAAGTGCGATAGACAAAGAAATTGATAATAATTAGGTTAGTGTTAGTGCTAAAACATCAACTGGTTAAGAAATTCAAGAAATCTGTAGACCTATATAAGGAAGACCTCATAAAAACACTACAAATATACGGAAAACAAAAGGTTGCTGCTCACTATCAAGTAAGTCAAATAACATTACCTATAAATAATATTAATACATAACAATTAGTTTATACTCGTATAAAAGCGAGTTTCAAATAATAAAGAGAGTGTATTAATTGTTATAAGTAAACAATATATATGGTTTTCTTGAAAATTGTGACTGATTGTTCATGAACAATCACACTATACCAAGATAACGCAAAAAAAAACATAACTTGTCGCATATTATAATACTATATAGAATTTATATAAATTCCAGGGTGCCTTTAATAATGTCTGGTGGCCAAGTGCCCTTCGAAGAATTAGGCCGGCAAAAATCTCTAGGAACGTCTACTGCACTATGGAAAACTATATTCATTGTTAAACATTAATTTTACAAACCGATTACCGTTCCATGAAAAGAGGCAACTATCTAATGGTTGTCCTCAACTCTATAACATGGTATTCGACGAGGACTGTGTTTTTCACTCGAAAGGTTGTGTAAATGTATGTTTTGATAAAATGTGTAGTCTTGTAAAGCTACTCAAAATGGCTATATCTTT